>CM047909.1:23188659-23253179 GCA_026229545.1 Pistacia atlantica | reverse complement strand
AATCAAATGCAGTACGAAAAAGTTCAAAGTTTAGCATCACAATTTCTACAACTTCTTCATCTCACCGTCCAATTCTATACCAATCTGGCCAATAGAAAATCCATGCTGACTTGGACTGTATAAACCAGAAAATATACCAGCCACAGATTATGAACCTGAGAAATTGACATATACATTTGTATTCTTGTCCGTATAAGTGCTTGAAAAATTGCACCTTTCTAAATTGCATACTGCTCCTGTTATCAATTTAGTTGCTTCCGTTTCTATGTAAGTGTTTGTTTTAACAGTGTTGATGGTTTTGAAAGAAATAAAATTGGCTGCAAGTTTCACTTCACCAAATAGCAATTCACTCAAAAAAATTCTTCAACCAAACCTTCTGATCTGCAGAAGGCATAATCGTGTTGATGTAAGCAGCTTCTGATTTGGGATCTATACCTGGTATTGTACAAGGTTTTCCTTACACTTGGGGATCTAATGCAGACCGGCACTGTTCCCCATGCTCCATCTCCAAGCATCGGTTGATCTATGTATATGAGATATTACATTATTACCGTATAGGAATCATAGTGTCCTGGGCTAAGTTTAATTGAAAACTTTTGCGATACTAGTAACTCGAGTTTATGTAATGGATGAGTACCCGTTCAGTCTAACTCAAGTGAAAGCCTTATATAATAAAGAGCAAGAGAGAAATGTAGAGAAGGTGTAGAGTCAAAGCTTAAAACTCTATATATTGAGTATCTTTACAAAATATGTGATGATTTGGGGAATGTGTGGTGAATGAATTACAAGTGAGTGTGAATTGACTTATTTATAGGCTAATCCTCCATTATTATTGGCATGCAACTTGCCATGAAGCCTCCTTGCAGCTTGCATGTCTAAAAGAAATTTTGGCTTGTTGGGCTTTTGGGTCAATCGGATTTGGCCTTTCAATCTGACATCTTCCCCAACTTAATTTGGCATGCAAGTCCAAAATATGATGAATGTGATACTTATTTTTTATAGTTACCTTATTGAAAGCTCAACAGTCTATGCACATTAGCAAACTTCCATCCATTTTCTTTTGAAACAAGACTGGTGCCCCAAATGGGGCCTTGGATGGTTGGATGTAGCCGCATCTGTAGAGTCTTTTAATTACTTTCGGAGTTCCTCCAATTCAAGTGTAACCACTGCAATCTAATGTAGTTGTGTTTTAAATTGGTTGCAATAAGAAATGTATGTTGACAGTGTATTGTATGTTAATGTGCACTTTTGAGTTGTTTAGAAATTGTGAAAGTCCAATCACATGGGTTGATGAAGTTCATGTTTGATGAATAGTGTGATATTTCTGGTTGGAGTTGGAAAATGATGATTTTCTATGTTTGTAGTATGAGAAGGAGTTGAGTATGTTGCTTCTAATTGGTGTTTAGGGTTGATTAAGGGAGAAAGAGATGTTTTTTGGACATAGCACTTGTCACGGGCTAGGAGTTTTACACTCAAAAGGTTAACCTATTAGGTGAAAAGACTATCCCCCTATAAACCCAAGACCGCCTCATTTATCTTCCGATTTAAGATATGTGACATTCTCCCTCACCTAATCTTGTGACGCCCTCATCACAGGCGGGCCTCCTACCTACTTGTCAATCTCACCATCAAGTGGACCATCAATCACACATGGATGCCCCTCTGCGTGGGTGCCTAACGGGACATCGAAAGATGAATACGGTTTGTTTTGATACCACTTGTCATGGGTTGAGTTTAATTGAAAAACTCCATGTATTGAGAATCTTTACAAGATTGTGGTGATTGATTTACAAGTGAGCTGAATGGCCTTATTTATAAGAGTGTGGCGCTCTAGACTCCCTGAAAGTTTGATTACTACTTTGCGCTGCCATTTAACCCAGAGGAGTAAGAAAATGAAATCTAAAAGTAATAACAAACGTCTATAGACTACATTGGACACAAACACACACAAAAGTAATAACAAAGATAAAACATAATTCCACTTAGCCTACCATGTTCTCTAGAGGCCCCATGACTAGTAGAATCCTTTCTCTTTTGCTTCGGATTTGATCTTGCAATGCTTATCTTCTTCCCAAGAAACATTTGTTTGTTCTTTCCTACAGCTGCAGTAAGGTGTGCATCATCGGCAAAATCCACATATGTCAAGCCCTTCAAAAATCGATCAGAGGATATTATAAATTAGTATGCAACGGTCCCAGACAGATGCTCTATAGTTAAAGGCAAGCTAGAATATGGGTAAATATGTATGGGACTATGGCTGAGTCTCCTAAGCATATCACTTGCTATCAAAATGAAAAAAAAATATGCTCTTAGATAGTTAGACTCTTTCTACTTGGAAAAATCAACAATTTTACCATAATTATAGAATTCAACCCTTCTACAGGTTTATTTGAGACTGCATAATCGTCTTTGGAAAGGACATTCATTTTAAAACCAAAAGTGTTAGAACTAAATGATTTATTGATTGCATGAATGGAAGAAATCAAATTGAAGTTTCAGTGAGCACCCTTGAGAAATTTGATCAAAGAGAATATACTGCATTTAGCAGTTTCAATCTCCCTAAAGCATCAGCCATGCTGATCTCCCAGTCTCATTAAAATTAGTTTCTTAGGGCTAATTTCTGTGGTACAGTCCACATTATGCATGCATATGTTGAAGTTTAAAGTTCAGACAATGTTAAATAAGGATTTGACTGTAAGATTGATGTGCACATGGAAGATCCAGTGGATAGCTTCCCCTTTTTCATTTGAAGCATAAAGCACAAAGAACATTGACAAATAATGAATGAGAGAAACAGAGTCATACCCTTGTGGGCACCGAAGAAGTTGACAGTGTGGCCAATAAATCACATGTACTGAAGAAATGATAAATAATATATAATTGTTTCCTCACGCTACCATGTTTAATAATATGTAATTGTTTCCTCATGCTACCATGTTTCGGTCATCAAATGAATATTATATGCAGATTGGAATGAGAAATGATGTAACAATTACTAGTATGCTGTTGCAAAAGCAAAATCCTTCACCATTTCATTCAGCAAATAACACATATAACCGGTCCTCATACCAGATTGCTTCCTTATTTATTGACTTCAACTCCCATCTGTTACAACGAGGCCGAAACTGAGATCATGACGACTTGAGAGAATTAGGAATGCACTATGCTGGCTGCTTATTACAACTCATCTCTTGAGACTTCTTCCTTTGTGTGATGAACATAAGATCCATAAGCTTTAATTATGGATTCGTAAATGTCAATCTCTTTCAGGTTTTTAGCTTGGTTTAGAAACTGCAACAAGGTGAAAATAAGGTCGTCTGATCACAAGCATTTGGCATGCATATTGGGCTTAAGATTTATCACACCAAAAAATAGGTTTGTTGGCTATGTCATGTTTAGCAGCTCGTAAAGCTAGTCAGGAAGAAAAGAAAAGAAAAGAGAGAGATTGAATTTGCAGACGCCGCAGAGCAAAAGATGCCCCAAGGCACACTATCACAATCAAGCAAGGACGCGATTGGTAGAATTTACAAAACTCAAGCAGGGGATCCCAATTCCAAACAAGGTTTTTCATTTTCATGAATAAAACCCATAGACAGACACATAGAAACTATAAAATCAACTGAATGTTAAAACTCAAAACAATGGATAGACATTCACCTCATTATGGTCATGAAGCAGAACCGGGGTGAAATTGTTGATAAAGTTTTAGGTTGAATTGATGACATTTTCGAAACCAAAAGGTGGTCACTGCAAAAAAAGTGTATATCTTAAACCAGAGGCTGCTCACTAAAGAAAGACCAAACGTACAGGGGTCATAGTCTCATTTCCAAAACCAACAGACACTCACAAAAATAACCAAACACATGGGGCTTTAAAAAAAACAACCCCTTCTCATTAGGCAAAGAATTTAAGAATCATATATATACATACCCAATTTGAGTTTTCTGTTGAACATAAATGGACAATTCAGTTGTTCCAAGTTTCAATTATAATCGGCAAAAGGAAAAGAAAATATAGGTTCTTTAACTGGGAAATGCCATGAAAGCCATTTCAAAGCTGAAATGCATAAGAACTTCACTTTCTAGATGTTATACTTCCACACCGAATGATTCTTCTAGTAAAGCGCTCAACCCATCAGCTTTGATTGATGATTTCACCAGATTCTGCTACCAAAGACAAAAGGAAAAGAAAATATAGGTTCTTTAACTGGGAAATGCCATGAAAGCCATTTCAAAGCTGAAATGCATAAGAACTTCACTTTCTAGATGTTATACTTCCACATCGAATGATTCTTCTAGTAAAGCGCTCAACCCATCAGCTTTGATTGATGATTTCACCAGATTCTGCTACCAAAGAGACCTCCCAAGAGCCATCAAAGCTATGGATGCCATGCAAATCCACGGCCTTCATGCTGATTCCATCACCTACTCTGAGCTCATCAAGTGTTGCTTGGTCCGTGGCGCTGTTCGAGAAGGCAAACTCGTTCACAACCACGTCTTCTCAAAAGGGTATGAACCCAAAACGTTTTTAATCAACATTTTGATTAATATGTACGTGAAGTTTAATCTCTTGGAGGACGCTAAAACATTGTTCGATAAAATGCCTGAGAGAACCGTTGTTTCTTGGACAACAATGATATGGGCTTATTGTAATGCTAAGATGAATGACAAGGTGTTTGAGTTCTTTATTTTGATGCTTAGAGAAGGTGTTAGACCAAATATGTACACCTACTCTTCCATTTTGAGATCTTGTGTTTGTTTACTCAATCTTAGGCAGCTTCATTGTGGAATAATTAAAGTTGGTTTGGATTCTGATGTGTTTGGTAGGAGTGCTTTGATTGATGTTCATGCCAAATGGGGTGAGTTGAAGAATGCACTGTGTGTTTTTAATGAGATGGTGACTGGAGATTTGGTTGTTTGGAACTCAATCATTGGAGGGTTTGCTCAGAATAGTGATGGTGATGAGGCTTTGAATCTTTTCAAGAGAATGAAGAGGGCTGGTTTTGTGGCGAATCAGGCCACGCTAACGAGTGTTTTGAGGGCGTGTACTGGATTAGCGCTGTTAGAATTGGGGACACAAGTCCATGTTCATGTATTGAAGTATGACCAAGATTTGATACTTAACAATGCGCTTTTGGATATGTATTGCAAGTGTGGTAGCTTGGAAGATGCAAAGTCTGTTTTTGATAGGATGGTAGAGAGGGATGTGATTTCTTGGAGCACCATGATTGCAGGGTTGGCACAGAATGGGTACAGCCGAAAGGCGCTGAATTTGTTTGAGTTGATGAAAGCCTCAGGTTTAGGACCGAATTATATTACAATTCTTGGTGTTCTATTTGCTTGTAGCCATGCAGGGCTTGTAGAAGATGGATTGTATTACTTCCAATCTATGAAGAAGCTTTATGGGATTGAACCAAAAAAGGAGCATTATGGCTGTGTAATTGATCTTCTTGGAAGGGCTGGGAAGCTCGATCAAGCAGCTAAGTTAATACATGAGATGGAATATGAACCAGATGCTGTGACATGGAGAACTTTGCTGGGTGCATGCAGGGTTCACTGGAACACCGATCTTGCTATATATGCTGCCAAACAGATTCTAAATCTAGATCCCCAAGATGCAGGAACATACATACTGTTATCTAACATTTATGCAAATTCGCAAAGATGGGACGACGTAGCAGAAGTTAGGAAGACCATGAGAGACAGGGGAGTGAGGAAAGAACCAGGGTGCAGCTGGATTGAAGTAAATAAGCAAATTCATGCTTTCATTTTTGGAGATAGCTCACATCCAAAGATAGATGAAATCAATAGGGAGCTCAACCGGTTAATTCACAAATTAGTAGCAGTGGGTTATGTGCCAGACACAAATTTTGTTTTGCACGATCTTGAAGGAGAGCAGAAAGAAGACTCAATTCGATACCACAGTGAAAAACTGGCAATTATTTTCGGTTTGATGAGCTTGTCAAGGGGTAAGACCATCAGGATCAGGAAAAATATTAGGATATGCGGCGACTGTCATATCTTTGCAAAACTCACAGCAAAGATGGAGCATCGAACTATTGTGATCAGAGACCCTATCCGGTATCATCATTTTCAAGATGGAATTTGCTCCTGTGGAGATTACTGGTAGCAGATGTTAAAGAAACGCTTGAAACCACACTGCTACTCTCTCAGTGTCGAACAGGAGGAAAAGTTGATAACCAACTTTAGCAGAACACACAAAGCTTCTGCTTTATTCAGATAGTCATGTAGATTCAAGCCATTTTGAAGCTTAAAGCCAGAAACAATAGATCGTAAGAATTACTTCTCAGTGATTGTTCAACTTAAGAGGGATCAATAAGGTTGATGGACATGATCGCTACTCATAACAATTTGAATCTAAGTAGGCTATGAGCCACCAAAGAAGTTGACAGTGTGGCCAATAAATCACCTGTACTAAAGAAATGATAACTAATATGTAATTTTTTCATGAAGCTACCATTTTTGGGTCATCAGATGGATATTAAATGCAGTTGAAAACTATATGCAATTTGGGATGAGAAATGATATAACAAATACTAGGATGCTGTCGCAAAAGCAAAAATCCTTTACCATAACATTCAGCAAACAACACTTTTAACCAGTCCTCGTACCAGATTGCTTCCTTATTTATTGACACATCAGAGAGACATCTATTAAGCTCAACTCCCATATGTTACAATGAGGCCGAAACAGAGATCATGATGACTTGAGAGAATTAGTCTCAATTAGAAATGCACTGTGCTGGTTGCTTACAACTCATCTCTTGAGATTTCTTCCTTTGTATACTGAACATAAGATGCATAAGCTTTAATTATGGACTCGTAAATGTCAATCCCTTTCAGGTATTCAGCCTGGTTTAGAAACTGCAACAAGGTGAATACAAGGCTGTCAGATCACAAGCATTTCGCATGCATATTGGATTTATCCGACATTGCAAAAAGATGACATGAATTATGATGGTTAGATCCAATACACGTTGACTGCAAATAAGATGTGTCACACAGCAAAAAATAGGTTTGTTGGATATGTCACGTTTAGCAATGTAAAGCTAGTTAGGAAGAAAAGAAAAGAGAGAGATAGAATCTGGAAACACCAGAGCAAAAGATGCGCCAGGGCGAAACAAGACAATCAAGCAAGGAGCTATCAGTAAAATTCATGTTCAATACTACTAAAGTATTACTTGAAGTTAGTCTTGCCAATATTATGGCAGCAAGAGAAATGCTATTAGTTATCCACCACATATATACCAGTGTCGGACAAATCACAAGCACAAGATCCCAATTTAAACAAGGTTTTTCATTTTTATGAATAAAACCCATAGGCAGACACATAGAAACTATACAATCAACAGAAAGTCAAAACAATGGATAGACATTCACCTCATTATGGTCATGAAGCAGAACCGGGGTGTTTGCCATGGGAGAGAAGCCAATCGCTGGCAGGCCTTGGTTGCGGAAGTAGCGAGCATCTGTGGAGGCGGGAAAGATATCAGGCTTACCAAGTTTTCCATTAGCATTTTTAACAGCATCCTCCAAAAGGCTCCACCATGGGTTTGAACTATCGGTCGCTGTTATCAGTGGTTTCCCAAACTTGTTGTGTATAGAACCTTTCTGCTTGAACTGTCCAAGCTAAAAACAAGTTAAAGAAAGTGGCAAGGAAGAAGAACAAATATAAGAAAAACCTTCATCAGTGATCAATGGCAAGTGCACACACATTTTTTTTTAACATTAATACTAAATATTTCAAAAGAAAAGCAGCATTCTGTAGTCTTCTACAGTCATTTTGTTAAAAAAATCTCTTTCAGATCACAGTCAGCCATAACAAAGTAAACCAATCCTTCTTGTACTGTTGAAATGATCTGAATAGGTAAGAATCTTAAAGAATTATAACCTCAAACGTCATATTGCGGGAAACAGGCGCCCATTCTTCAGCAATTTGTCTCTCCAAAGCTTCTGTGTTTGCATTAGGAGGGACCCGAATATCAAAACCTGCTTCTGCTTCAGATGGCTGCAAATTCATGACAAAACCCTGGTAGACAGAGAGAAGTAGGAGAATCATTTCAATAGCTTACAGCATAGCATATATCATTGTAACATTTGGTGTAGAGATTCTGGAGGGGAAAAAGGTGCTATCATAGATCATTAAAATATTATGTAAAATATCCTCTCATTTCTTTTTCACTTTCTATGTTTGACAACAATTAGGCATTTGTTGAAAGATGATTATGTCTAGCCTCTTGACTCTACATCTTATGTGATTTATGCCTGATGTTTATCACCATTTAAAATGGGTAGACCTCATACCACTGCTAATCTTTTTCCATCAGCAACGGAACTCATAAAGTGGTGCTGCGATCTATAAAAAGATTACCAAAACAGATTGAATAAACTCATAAAAATTAAAGTAGCACCTAATTAGTTCTTATAATTTATTCATTATACAACAAAATTTGATAAATAAGCTATCGAAGCAAACACCAAATAACAAAAAACCAAGCTCCAAACTTGTAAAAGAACTCACAGTTGGTGATGGAGTGCCAGCCTTAAGAAAGACCATGTTAACCGAAATGACCTCCCCTTCACCCTTCAACCCAGCTTTCACCAAATCAAACTGTGAACCTCTAAACCTCCTCACACTCTCAATGCTTTTAAACAAGTTCTCCATGGCACTATTATCATACAGCTTGGCCCCATGCCCTGGAGCTCCTCTAGCCTTAATAACTAACCACCATGGACACCTCTCCGCATAAAATGCCCTGTAATTCTCACTAGGAGAAGCCAACCCTAAATTCCAAAGTAACCATAACAGTTAACAAACCGCTCCACCCTAAAAGACCTAACATTGATATTTAAGACTAACAAGCCTTCTCACCTGAAACAAACTATTGAATATTCATAAGTTATAGGTGAAGGATTTGAATACCAAACCTTGAGCTATGATACCACATTCAAAATCACTTGATGAAAAAGCATAAGTTTTCATTTAAGGTCCTAACCTTGACAAACCCCATCAAATTTTAAGGTGCAGTGGATACAGCATAAGATCGAGCCATGATCGATGTTTCACTGATTGAAATAATTGAATATTTATAAGGGATAGGTGAGGGATTCGAGGGCGATAACTTTAACATCAAATTGAATATTTATAAGAGATAAGAGATAAGAGATAGGTGAGGGATTCGAATGCAATAATTTCAGCTCTAATAGGTAAGACAGCAACATTATTGATATTTTAACTCTTTCAACAACTGTAATAATCAACTAACTATGACAGAAACCACTATAATAATCAACCAACTATGAAAGAAAGTAGTAAACTTTAAGTAGAAAGAATCGATATTACCTTCATCAAGCACAACACCAACATTCATATTCTTGAAGACATCAGACTCAGCAAACTTCTCAGCTCCATCATGACCTCCAATCTCTTCATCAGGAGCAAAAGCCACGTAAACAGTTCTCACAGGCTGAAACCCACCTGCCTTCAACTTCCGAATTGCCTCTAAATACTGCATCCCAACGCACTTCATGTCCTGGGACCCTCTGGCGAAGATATTTCCCTCCGAATCCAGGTGGGCCCCAAAGGGGGGGTGGGACCATTTTTCTGGCTCAGACGGAACGACGTCGGTGTGAGAGTAGAGGAGGATGGAGGGTAGGTAAGGGTTGGATCCAGGCCACTTGAGAAGAACGATGGGTTTGTTTTTAGCGAGTTCGAAGGTCTGGGATTCTAAAGAGAGGGATTGGGCTTGTGAGAGGAGGAAAGTGGAGGCTTTCTTGTAGTCAGGAGAGGGTTGAGAGGTGTTGATTTGGAGATATTCTTGGAATCTTGAGATGATTGGTGATGATGACGAGTTTGTGAAGTGAAATAGATAAAGAAAGAAGAAGATTTGAAGAAGAAGAAGAACAATAAAATTGGTCTTCATTTTAGTCGAGTGATTTACTTAGCTTTACCTCTAAGCTGGAGTTGTTGATTGAATTTGAGCAGATTACATGGAGACTAGTGTATGATGACATTAGAGTTAGAGTTGGTGTTTTGTGATACTAAAAAAAATGGTACCATAAATACAACTCTTTGATCTTCAACTTTAGTCTTTAAAACTTCAATTCATTGATAGAATATTAACCATCAATCAAACAAGAGTTTTAAGATATCATGGCTATAGGCTTTCCCTTTCGGGAGTGCCCTAAAAGTTCAAATAACTTATTGAAATAACAAGAAAGCTATGAAATATACCTCAATATTATTGCTGTAGAACAACTTTGCAGAAACAGAGATCTCTAAAACCCTAAACCACTGAAACAGAATTGGTGGAGGACGCCGTTGATCATGGCTTTAATCATATCCACCCTGACATTGATCCAAACACAACAGTTTCACAATCCCTTCTCGAGAATCTCCCCCGTCCATGATTCGCCGCTATCATCCCCCACATCATTGACAGATCATGTCAAAAATAAAATTTTGAGCAGTATTTTTTAAAAAGTTAAGTTGGATTTTTGTTACAATATAGAATTTGAAAATGAATGAAAACACCTTATAAATTTTTTAATTCAGCTAAATACTTCGCACAATAAAACATTAAAAATTAATAAATATAACCCCACCCATTAAATGTCTGCAGCCGGCCACCATCTTCAAAGATAGCCAAAAGTTATCGTAATGATGCATGATCAATTGGATTGTGTGTCATTATGGCAACTTTCGACCACCCGAGGGGTGGCTTGCTGGCTGCTAATATTTAATAGATGATGATGTTTTTGTTAATTTTTAATATTTTATTATAAGGGGTGTTTAGTTAAAGTTGTAATGTTATAGACAACAAAATTTTATATCAAATTTTTGGAGCGAATGATATAGTAATCAGTTAGACACGACCACACTAGAGTCTTTCATGAATGAATGACCGTCCAATATTTATGGATGTTCGTCCATATTTAATGGACTCCCGTAAGATTGACGTTTGTCTAAAAAATTTAAAAAAATAATAATAAATACTCGTCTATCTTAGATGAATGGGTGTCTATTTACTATAGACAAACGTTCATATAAGATGGACACCCATCTAAACAATTTCTATTCTTTATAGTCGTTCAATTTATCATTTAACTTTTGTTCGATGTTTAAAGTAATTGGGAAGTTTCGTTAATTTTTTGTCCATATTCAAAGCAATTGGATGGACGCCCAATTAAATAAATTAATGTAGTAAATAACTTTTGTCAACTTTTGGACAATTAATGTATTACATAAATTTGAATTTTAAAATTTGTTAATATTAAAAGATGGACGCTGGTCGGGACAGACATCCATAACTATGGGGACGGGCGTTCTCATAAGGGGATGAGCATCCATAATTATGGGGATGAGTGTTCTCATAAGGGGATGGGCATCCATAAACAATTTAAGATAAATTTTTTAAGTTTAAACTATGAATGGACGTCCATTCTAGGTGGACGGTCGTCCATATAATATGGACGGCAGTCCATTTCAAATGAACGGCCGTCTAATAACAATGAACGATCGTTCATATTTGATGAACAGTTATTCATTCGCGGAATATTTGTTAACATGATACGTGGTTTGTCTAATTCAGTGAACACGTCGTTCAGTGTAAAAATTCGGTGCAAAACGTTGATGTCCATAGCATTTTTCTTGTCGGATTCAGTAGATACGTTGTTCAATGTAAAAATTTGGTGTAAAATATCGGTGTCCGTAGCATTTTTTTAGCTAAATTAACAAACCTAGTAAGTTTAAAAATAGTTAAATATAAATAATTGAATTTGAGAATAATGAAACAAATACGTATTTTAGGTAGGATATGAATATGATCGGATAGAAATATTAAAACAATAACTTCTTGTCTATCAGAGTCTTTAACAGAGTTGTTTAATTTGCTTCATCACCATAATGCCCCTACTAAATCTTACTTCATCCCCATTGTGCCCCTCTTAAAATATTGCTTACCAAAGCAGAGATAACTAAAACCCTTCACCACTAAAACAGAGTGAGCTAGAATACGCCATTGAAGTGTCCATGGAACAGATGCCATCAAGCTACGTAAAGATTAGGACTTTTGAGCGTTAGGATACCTGACATCAAAAGGAATATGAACAGTTCAACAAAGTTCTTATAGGTCTTTTACGAAGAATTTTACACACTAACAAGCGGGTTCAAAAAGCTGCATCCTTGTTTTGCTTCTCTGATTTGGGATGCCTTCATTGTGGCCTTTTTTGCAATAGCTTCAGTATTGTTTCTTATTTCTCAATTTCATAATTTGCAGCCCAGCTATCTTCAGATTCTGATGCCCCTTTAATTGCAAAGTGGCAGCAACTTTCCAATTTCCTCTGCTAGAATGCTTTACATCTAGAGCTCAGGTCCATTGCCCTCCAGCAAAGAGTTTAGTTGAAGAAGAAAAGAGCACAAGATATATGTCAGATGGTGTAGATGCAAAAAATTTACCGTCATGAAAATAGGGTCTGATCCCCCGTGAAGTTGAGACCACTGACAATCCACTAGACCTGCACACATGAAAAGGTAAGCGTGAAGCTTTCGAAAAGAAAATGCAGGGTGGTGTTTAGTAGGCACTCAGTCTCAAGTCGACAAAGCTGAAAGAGATTATTGGATAAGAATTAAGGAGATGAAGAATTACCAGGAGTCTTGTCAGAAGCTAGGACTACGACGAAGGCGTCGGGTTCTTGGGAGCAAGAACTTTAGAAGCAAATAGATTATTTTGAGTAGCTTAGATTGACTATAGGAGATTACATGCCTAATGAGAGGACAAACCTCTGTTTTTGTAGTGAACCCAATGGGTTAGAATCCTAGTAGGACATTGAGTCCTCTATTTCGGGAGATAATCCCTATCATGAAAGAGATATGATTTCTTGATCTTATCAGATCAAGTTTAATAGTTTGAGTAAGATTTGAAATCTTAGTAGAAGAGGAAATAGAATGAGATTCTGATTTTTTATTTATAGACTGTTGCATGTTAATGGGCTGAAACCCAGTTTAGCTTAATTTATAAGATACCCCAACTCATAAAGTGGGTAGATCGCAAGGTGATTTTAAGCGTAGTCCCAATCGAGATTGGGTTGAAACCTTAAGCCGTAACATGTTTATTTTGTTATTAAGCCTCATCAAAGCCCAAGATGATTTTTGGCCCTATGTTGTATTACAGCAAAAGGGAATCTATTATAGCCTGTGGCTCTGATTGTTATTCTTACGACAGTTTACTTTCTCAGGCACTGGGAAGTGGATTTGCCAAGGTTCAGAATTATTTTTTCCCAGTTTAAAATTTCTTGTTATGCGTCTATATAAGCGCCACTGGCTATTTTTTCTCAGTTCTTTCCTGTGAGGACTATTGGCAGCTCAGATTGATGATGGCTGTAGAAACAAATTTTTGAATAATTAACTTGTAACCCAATTTGCTGCTATAGGTATTGGTATTGGTATTGGTATTATTTTAAAAATTAATCTGGGCACAATTTTGTATATAGAAGTATCTGTGATGGTAATCTTTTTCTTTTAAAAGAAAAAAAGTACTTAATGATACTTTATCAGCTGTGTTCCACTTTTTAATTGACATAGCAGGTTGGCCGGAATTCCCTCGTTTGACAAAAGGTAGGTTTGTTGCCATTTCAAAAAGTGAATACCTTTTTACCTTTTTAATAGAAAAGGTAACCCTTGCATCCATCCATAGATTTTTTTTTTTTTTCTAATGACAGGGATATACAACTCAGTTTTTGCATACTTCAACTAATTCTTTGGAACTCTAGAATTATCAGCTGGATAAGAACTCTAGTGACTACCCTTATTAGTAACCGATCAGAGATTCGAAGTCAAGACTTCTTGAGTCATACATTTAAGAGTCTCTATTGAACTACTCGATCACCCAGAGGTAATGTAATTCATCCATAGAATCTTAATACCTTTGCTACTGTTAAACCCTCAACAAAGTCAAACACATGTTAATAAATTTTTCATTTAATAATTACAAGAAGTCTGTAACTAATGAATCTCTTTCCTTCAATAACAAAAAAATTTTCCTTCACAGTTTTGGGAGGTTAACGCTAACATCCCCAAATAGAGGTTCTATTAGTTAAGTATGACAATGTAAGAGGTGTAAAAGATATTTTAATAAACCTTTGGCAATTTTGTGGGCTTACCATTTTTTACATTACCAAAATGGTTAATCTGAATAGCCAAAAATTCAATATTTTTCCAAAACTGCCCACCTTTTGGTCAAAAATACTAATGGTTTGTTCAAAATATCTGTTCCCCCTCTCCAATTGTTATACTTAATTGTAAAAACGTCAGCATTAGTTTTCCAAAATTGAAGGGAGCGTTTTTTGCCAAACCTTAAAGGAGACAATGTAAATTACAAAAAAACCCTTACCCTTTAAATAAATCAATCCCTTGAGAATCACAATTAAACCAGAATCTCTTAACGTTGTAGAACAACCCTAAATAGAGGTTGTATCAATTAAATGTGACAATATAAGTGATGGAAAAAAAAAAAAAAACATTTTAATAAACGATACATGGTTTAGGTCGACTAACCATTTATACATTACTAAAATGATCACTCGTTTAGCCAAAAATTCAAACTAGTTTTTCAAAACCGCACACCATTTAGCCAAAAACGCCGTCAATCTATTCAAAATATTTTTTCGGCCTCTCTAACCGTCAAATTTAACCAACAAAAAACGAGTGTTAGTTTCCTAAAATTGGTCAAACCACAATAATTTATCCAAAATATTTTTTAAACCCCTCTCAACTGATACATCTAACTAAAGAGTAATACTACGTTTATAACTCAATCTCACAAACTTTCTCTCGTAACCCCGACGTAATAACTTCAAATGAGTGTCAAATTGCGAGTTGTCACATCGAAATTGTAAAATAATGTTTATAAGATTGGGTTGTGAATCAATCTTTATCCCTAACTAAAAGAATTGTCAACATTAGTATCCCAAAATTGAGGGGAAGTGTTTTTGTGGCAAACCTCGAGACAATGTAATGTGACATTAAATTTGTATAAACTCTTTTTGTATAAGAGCATCTCCAATTGTGCTCTTTATTTTGAAGAACATATTTCATATAAATAAAGAGCATCTTCATTAATTTTTAAATATAAAGAACACAATTTTTATTCAAATCCAATAGATTCTTTAAATTTAATAAAGATTGTCTTTATTTTTAAGAAAAAGACTTAATAGGAAAGAGAATTAATAAATAAAATGTATAGGAACTTGTAGTTTATTAATTAAAATTAGGATAGAGAGTAAAATTTGACTTTCTAAATATAGAGAGTCAAACTTACTCTCTAATTTATATTTTAAAGATAAAGAGTATGTTAGACTCTTATTCTTATAGATATATTTTTTATAATAAAGAGTTTGGATCATATAAAAACTCTTTTGAGGATGCTCCAAGAGTTTGTATAAATAGCATTAACCCTATGTAATTAAAGCCTTAACCTTGTCTAAATATCTCCCTGGATAATCACCGCCAAACCAGAATCTCGTAACGTTGTAAGACTCTGAAAAGGATTTTTCTCAAGCGATAATTATATAAAAATTCCCAACGAAAAAAAACAAAGCACCCACTCAATCTAAGAAAACAGATAAGCCCAAACAATCCTATTTAGTTATATATATATATATAACCAAATAGGGTTTCTTCCGAAATTTCACTTCCTTTTCTCCTCTGGTTCACCCCATCACAGCCGTGCATCCAATCCCCTCATCATCATGACCGGCAAGGCGAAGCCCAAGAAGCACACGGCGAAGGAGATAGCCATGAAGGTGGACGCCGCCACCACCAATCGCGGCGGGGGCAAGGCGGGGATGGCCGATAGGACAGGTATTGAGAAGGGAGGGCACGCCAAGTACGAATGCCCCCTCTGCAAAACGACGGCGCCTGATCTCAAGTCTATGAAGATTCATCACGATGCTCGTCACCCGAAGATCCCCTACGATGAAGAAAAGATTGTTAATGTTCACGCCGCCCGCGTGGCGGAGTCTTCGAAAACTAAGCCCGGTATCCGAGGGAGCCTCAAGAAGTGAAAGAGAGTTCGACTGAGATGTGGGTTATTTAGATTTCGTGTTGTTGTTAGTGGGTTTTCAGTTGTGATGATAATGACTGAGTGTATATTGTTTTATGATGATGATGATGATGATGATTATGATGATGAGACTATGTTTGGTTGTTGTGTTAGAAGTGTTAAATTTATGCTTTCCAATTATATGTTGCTGGGGTTTTAGTTTAGATTTGCTTTAATTTCTTTTTAACCTCAAGAGATCTAATGAGCTGAACTAATTTATTAGTACCTTCATGTTAGATAATTAGTTATAAATCAATGAATGAATAGATTAGCTATATCATCAATGGATGAATATATATTAGTTTATGATGGCTGTGGTGGTAATAAGACTATGTTGGTTTTGTTATGTTAGAAGTGTTATATACATTGATATGTTGGTGGGGTTTTAGTTAAATTGATGTTTTATATGTGTTTTGAATTGTTAAGATAGTGATGTTAATTGTTTTGATGTCTAGATTAGTTATGTTATGAGCTGTTATGTTATCAATGAATGTTAGTGTATTGGTGGCGGTGGCAGTATGAAGTTAATGTCATTATGTGTGAGGCTATGATTGTTGTGTTAGAAGTGTTAAATTGCAGGTTTTAATTCATATGTTGGTGGGGTTTTAGCTTTTGTGATTATTTGGATGTGTTTTTTAGTTGTGGGGATAATGGTTTTAATTGTTGTGATCCTTAAATTAGTGATCTTATGAATTTGTATGCTATGAATGAATGTGTAATGGTGGTGCTAGTGTTATGTTAATGTTGTTATGTGTGATACTAATGTTTGTTGGTTATGCTTGAAGTGTGAAATGAAAGTTTTTTAATTCATACGTTGGTGAGGTTTAATTGAGTGATTGTTTAGATTATTAGTTTGTAACAATGAATGAAGGGATGTTGTTGATGATGGTGGTGGAGGTAATATTATTAAGTGGAAGACTAAGTTTGTTTGTTGTGTTAGAAGTGTTAAATGCTTGCTTTTCAATTGATGGTTCGGTTGAGTTTTAGTTTAGTGATGTGTTAGATGTGTTTTGAGTTTTTAACTGTTGTGATGGTAGGATTAGTAATCTTGTGAGTTGTAAAGTATGGTTTTTATGTTCATTTACATTGTATGATGCTCCTTTTTTTTTTCCTTCATACACTTGAAAAGATTAGTTAAAAAGTTCATTGTGTGATACTTTTTCTTTGTTTACATTTTGGTCATGTAGACTTGTGCATATGCACACGCGTGTTCAATTTGTAAATGAACTTTGATTATGTTCAAGTGTTTAATGCATGTATTTTAATTGATGTCAGTGGGATTTTAGTTTTGATGTTTAGACATGTTTTCCCTTGTTGGGATATTGATCTTAATTGTTGTGATGGCTAGATTAGTAATGTCATGATTCATGAGCTGCTCTGTTTGTTTTTGTTTATGTTGATGATCACTCATGCAAGCTTTTTTTATCTTCTTGAGTGTTGATTTTCGAATGCTTTGACATTGTATAATGCTCGTTCTTTGATACATATTTGAAAAGGTTAATTGAAAAAGTACATTAAGTGATAGTCTTTCTTCGTTAGAAATTTGCAAAATTCATTGTTTCTGCAAACACGCATGACCCTTTTGCTACTGAGATTTCTTTTTCAACATGATTTTCTCTTGTTTTGTGAATTGGCAGTGAGGGCCAATTAATTCACTTACTCATAGTTTGTTTCAATCCTTGTTATGAGCTTGCATTAGTTGTAAATGATATGTTCCTTAAAATTCACTGGATTTATGGCGATATTTTGTTTTTTGAAGTTTCATTCACACCAGAAGGAATTTATTCATAGACTTTGCAGACCTTATGAATTAGGATGAGAACTTTTGGAGGGTAATTTGGAGTTGGTGAATGGAGTGTTGATTAGGAAATTTAGGAAGCCTTCATCTATTTTGAGTCATTGGATAGAATACACATTAAGCTCATGCGCAAGTGAGTTAATGTCTTCTAAGCATGTATTTACTGTTAGTAAATAGCAATCTCCCATACCTCTCTATTCCATATAATTTTCGCCGAAGGATTGCATTTAAGTAATCGTTGTTCCATATCAACATTTTGTTTCAGTGCTTGATCCTCCTGGTATGTGTATGACTAGGTATATATTTTAGATAGGATTTCTAGTCTTATGTAGCTGTTTAGGTTTTCTGTTGCTCAACTTATTTGTGAATAGAAAGCTATTAATACGATAATGTTATATCTATATTCTTCCTTGATGCTTATGATGTTTTCTAGGATGTGGGTAGTTTTTAACCTGCTTGTTTTGGTTTTTTGTGGATTATAACTTGTTATCAGTTCTGGGATGGAATTTGTAATCGCATGGATTATACAGTGTAGTTGAGTGTATCTCTACTCTATGGTTCATAGTGAAAACTTATGTAGTAGTTATGCATGTGGTTAATGTATATATAGCTTGGTTTGCTTGCATTGCATGATTCCTTCACTTTCTAGCCGACGTTGGCTTTGAATGATATGATTCACTGTTAGAATCAAAACTTATGTTTGGTTCTGTGTTTTTTAGTCTTCGCTGTTTAAATCATACATTCAAGAACACAGCAGCTGTTTTGCTGTGTATATTTTGAATTTGCACGACCAAATATAACACGCATCATTTTGTTCAGAAGCTTTCCTGGTTGTTTAGAGCTCCAGCTTCCTTGAGCATGTTTTCATCTTCTTTATTGCCTCAAGACTGAGTACTAAATATCTGAAGAGGAACAGTTGCAGATGATTTGCTCTTGTTAGATTTTAGTTTTTGTGCTAAATTTATTTTAAGAAGCCTAAGGGGTTGCTGTGATAGTTAAAAAGGTTTGTGTCTTCCTTTGATCTTGGATTTAAACTTTAGGATTGTGGTTTATATAATCTTTTGAGTTTATAAAATGTTCAATGTACTTCAAAGATTAGTTGAAGTGTGTACAAATAAACTTAAACACTTAAAAATAAAAATAAAAAAAACCAAAGATGCTTAAAACTTATTATTGATCCAACAAAATTGTGGACTAGCCGAAGGCAAACTGTAGGATTGGGCCATGTTTTGGGCCTTATTGTGGGCTCGGTCCAGCTTATCAGACAAAGTATTTATTTATAATTATTTTAAGTGCTATTTTAACATCTTAAAATAGGATTGGAATTGCATACAGAAACTAAAGTAAAAACATGTATGCAATCAGCTAAAATTATACAATTCAAAATTTTTAACCATCTCTGTAAAATTCCAACGAACGAGTTTCAATAAGTGATCATTTCACCTAAAAGCTTAAGAAAATAAATAAAATAAATAAAATTCCAGTAATAATATTACAATCTTTAAATGGCCACAAAAATTGGAGTTAATCAAAAGCAAGCAGAAACTCAACACTGAAGCAAGAGAGAGAGAGCTACTAATCAATTTTGTACTCTGTAAAGAAAAATTCCTCTTGATAAAATTGAAAACTATTCAGAATGCAGTAAATACAGTTGTACGCAAATTTTTAGGCAAAAATTGCAGATGCTTCGATATCGAGATTAAGCAAAAAAGAAAGTGTAGTAGCAGTAAAATATTGCTAGAAACCTTAGGATTTAAGAGAATAGTGAGCAGAGTCTGAATCTGTTACCTTTGAATCATGTACTAAGATGGAAAATTGTCCATCACCTGGTGATAAACAGACAATGCAGTCCAAATTTGTTACCTTTGAATCATGTGTTAAGACGGAAAATTGCCCGTCACCTGGTGATAGACTGACGATGAAGACGAAGAGGATAAACTTGTATTATCAACGGGCAGGCAAGCATCATAGAGGGTATCATCCTTTTGCTCCTGCTTTGGCCTGAGGAATCTCATATCATTCTCCTTCAGCTGCTGCCCGGAAAGGAAAGATTGAACCGGACCTACCGGCTTTCCATTATTGTTACTAAAATCACAAGCAGGCAGAGAAAGATTTGATGATGTGGGGAGACTCCACGGCAACGAAAATGGGAAATTGGGAACAGCTGAGTCGACAGAACCAGCCTGAGGAGGAGTTACACTGCAGTTGGTGTTTAGTCCAAAAGAGCTGTAAGGATTTTGTAAGGGCGGAAACTTCATTAGGTAAATGGATGGAATCCCAAACTTCATATCATTACTGAAATTCCCAAGAAACCCAGGCCTCAAATATTCATTGTTATATTCAAGTTTCCTTTCAAAACGTGGTGCGATATCTTGAATTTGTTGCTCAGACTTTGCGGCATAGGTGTTTCTCGGCAATGTCAAGCCTGTTTGAGCATCAGCAACAGCTGGGAGTAAATTACTAACACTTGAATTAACATTAGTGCTGTTCCTGGCTGCGGGCACTTCGTGATTGTGTTTTCCCTCATAAGTTGTGATAACACATTTCAAATCGTGTGAGGCTCTTTCCACGTGCTTTCTGACTAAACAACCGGCACTCGTGCATTTGTAATAGCTCCTGTAGCAAAAAGATGAGGAAAACTTAAAAAACATGTTACAAGATTTGAAAGGAGCTTTTTATCCAGCCAACTTAGGGAAAAAAATAACTCAAAAACTCAGAAATGCATGTTTTCTTTAATAATGAGAAACACAGCAATGTTAATGCAATTGAACACAAAAACACAACTGCGCACATATATGCAACATTCAGTTGAACAATTTTAAGTCGTTAATTGTAATACTCATCTTCAATCTATGTCTCTCAAGAATCATCTGTGCTCAGAATTCTGTAGGGGTCAACAGAACAATCCCCAACAGAAGAAACAAAAAGGCCTCACAGAAAAAAGCTCAATACAGATCATCTGTATTCAGAATTCTGTCAGGGTTGACAGAATAATCCCAGAAGGGTGAAAAGGCAAGCCTCCCCAAAGAGAGCTAAAGAAAGTTCAATACCTAGGATTAGGATTTCCTTTGACAACTTTCTGCCCGTACTTCCGCCAGCGATACCCATCATCAAGAATGTCTACTTCACTCTCTATCTGGACGACAACTCTAGGTTCACGAACAGCTCTTGAATTCAAATTGGTTTCAAGCAAGCTGCTTTCCATCTTCCTGAATTGGAAAGTTGATAGATAAACATAGGTCGTCATAGCATGTGAAAGTAAACAGCATGCAAAATACACCTAATTACCTTCTTTTAGACTGCAGTTCATCATCATTGGCATCATCACCATGTAATATGCCTCCCAGGGTGCCGCCATCATCATTATCATCATGGCTGGCAAGTGTAGATGAAAGCTCTGGAGTATCTGAAGATTCAAAAGTACCAACAGATTTGCCATGGGTGGGCGATAATGGATCAGAGAGCTCAGTAATAACAGAAGCAGAGGATGTTCTTTCCTGACCATCAACCCGCCAGTCAGAACCAAGTTTGTTATCCTTCCCATCTTCAACTCTGAAACAGTTTCCACTGCCTTCACTTCTCTCTGACATTTCATCCAATGAAAATGCTGATCCAAGCAATGGTCGACGACTAGGCTGAGGTTCCGGGTGGTTATGAGCACCCTTGTATATGATTTTTGTAATTTGTCCATCATAGGAACGCTCTACCTTCTTTTTCACCAAACAATTGGGATGGGTGCATTTATAATAGCTCCTAGGATATTCACTACCTTTTACCTGTTTCTGCCCATATTTTCTCCAGTTGTAAACGTCTTCTGAGGTATTTACCACTCCCAGTGGAGGGTTTGTTCTCTTCTGGTCTACTTCCAAAAGGTGATGCATCCCTACATCCTCCCCATGGATGGGTTCTTTGTGCAAAGAAGTTAGATCACCATCCCTATCAGAACAATGCAGTTGCAAATTGCCACAGTTACCATTCACAATCATGCTCTTAGAAACTTTGGCATCATTAACTGAATCAACAGTACAACTCTTAGCAGTATTCTCTTTTGGAACCTCCGCTGAATATTCAAAATCCATTGGTAGGTCCACTGTGAAAAGAGCTTGATAATCAACATCAGCTTTCTGAGCAACATTGAGAGGAGAACAGATCTAATCAGATCACACATACTACACATTAATCTTACATAAAGAACTTCAAGACAGACAAAGCATACCGGCACAGCAACTCATCAAAATTCATAAACATTTATGTTAAAAGATGAGCTCCTAAACCACATCAACTCAGTAGCAAACAGCAACATGCTTCTGTCGGTATAAATCAGTGCACTATATAGATTAGTGTTCAGGAGACAGTACAAAGCATCAGCCGTAATATAGATGATATTGGCGATTCTGAACATTAATTAATTATGCCCCTTTTCAAAAAAAAATTGAGAACTTGGACCAGTCAATAGATTCACATCAATAAAAACTAATAGTAATTCGTGTCTCCAAGCATTCTATAAACTGATCAGTGATCACTGCATGACCAACTAGACACGTCTTTACCACTTGAACTTATAAAGGCATTCTAATCCTACTTGGATTATCATATTGGTCAATATCAAGTACAAACATATTCTAACTAATGCAAAATGATATACAATTGTAATTGATCGGTTTGATTTAATGGTCAAATTTTCTTAACTTTAATTATAGTTAAAATCCTAGTACAAGTAAGATATTGACGAGTAAATTAATATGAATGTATTATCATAAACCAACAACATAAATTTTATGAAATTTTCAACAGCCTTAGAGAATTGGGTGATGCAACCCTGACCCAAGATGATACACGCGATGCAAAAACTATTAGAATGCATGAACATCTAGTGTTCAAAATATATAACAGAAGGGCCAATTCTGCGATTAAAACATGTAGAACTACCTTATCCTCTGAACTAGAAAAGTCTGGTAGAGAATCCGGCATCCCTTGAGGTTTGAATCTGAAGAAGGAACCTGCACTGCCACCTGTGTCCTCATCTGCAGGACTCAATGTATTTGGCATTGAACTTTCATGATTAAAAGGCGGCAGTGGAAGAGTTCCAGTAGTAGGAGATAGCTGTGTCAAGAAAAAGAAAAAAATTACATGAACGCAAATAATCGAAGTTTCGATGTATTTCGCATATAAAAGGTTTTAAATAATCCTTACAATCTAAATAAATGCATCTGTGAACAACAAAACAAAGGAGATAACAAACTGAATTCTCAGATGACATGTTCATCTATTTTTAACAATTGTCATCCAGGACGATCACACACCGTCTGTCTATTTCTCATGATTAAAATGTTGTGATTAAATGTTTACCACCAACTGCAAAAATCACACAAATAAGTAAAAACCGCACTCCACTTCAGCATTCATCTATTACCTGTTAACATATTTCATCGAACCTAACAGTGAACAGCATTTATCTATTACCTGTTACCATATTTCATCGAACCCAACAGTTGTGGACATCAATGTCTTCTACTACAAGCATATTAACTATTATTAAGTACTAGATAAAGGCATTTTCGCCCCTAGAAGCGCTGCCTATACTTCAAAAAACAAAAAGGTCATATAGTTTATATCAAAATAAGCTTTGATTTAAAGGGTTTAACTACATTTACCGGTATACAAATCCCAGTTGTATCCCAGTAACGGTACTGGAAACGTTTAGATAGACAATGTAATACACAAGATTTTAAAACATAAAACCAGCCACAGAAACAAAGACAGCATAAAGGGTCGTCCTTTCCCCCAGTACCATAACAAAACTTCAGCATGGTTTCTACTTACAGTTACAGAGCTGGGGTAACAGTAACGTTACTCTCCAGCAACATAACAACTCCCTTCCAGCATAAATACTAAAGAGAACACCTGTAAATGTAATCAATCACAAATTGAACTATACCAGTACATTACCGCGCCAGTACCATATATTAATACTTTAATTAAATAAAAAAATTTAAAAAAAATATTTTAGTTGAAAATCGATGAAAAAATATATATATTCATTAAAAAAAAAAAAAAATCATTCCAAAAATTAGTTCTAAAATTTCGATAAATTTTTCATGTCATGAGTTTGCACTCACAACAAAAATGAACCTCCTTCACAGTCCCCCAGTACCCTTACCGTGCCGGCATTTTAGTCGTTCCCCGTATTTCAAAAATTAAAAAAATAATAATAAAAACAAACTCAGTGATGATAATCACCTGAGAATTGGGCAACATGATGGGAGAATCAAGCAAGGCGGTGGGGCTAATCCCCGGTGGAATAGTGAGGCACGGCGACAGGGCCGCGGGCGAGCCCGAACCCAAACCTACCTGCCCGGCGGCCCGAAACCGGGCTGTGTGGATCCTCTCAGCCTTGAACCCACATTTTACGGCCCGTCTCTCCGCAATGCTGAGACTTTTATCATCAATTCTCGACGTGGGCATCTCATTTTCATCCCCATTCTCGATCCCAAGTTGAGCTGGTTCGTCCATGGATTTGCTTGCTTGTAGAGGATAGATTGAATCACATGGCGGTGACAGTTGAGAGAATGGGGAAAAGGGGTTAATGGGTTTTGTCGAGGATGTGAAGTTGGGAGGTAGGCGTTTCAGCTCCGATGAAAGTGGAGCCGAAACTGGGCGGAGAATGAGCACCACTGAGTGAGAGAGAAAGAAAAGGAGAGATTTTAAAGTGTATTTTCTGTTTCTGTTTTCTTTGTTTTTGATTTTGGTTGAGAGAGTTTCTGAGCTTGAACACAGAGAGTTTGTTTTTGAAGGAGAGAATTCTAACGGATATTCCGTTGGACCCACTTTTGACTGTGGGCCCCTTTAAGTGAAAGTGGACCCCACAAATTAAAAAAAACAAATAGTATTATTTTTATTTTTCTGAGAAAAATAATTGATACTAAAAATTATATAATTAATTTCATAATATCGTAATGAATTTAATTAATATTATATGTTAGAGAATTTGTTAGGTGAATAATTTACCTTGCACAATTTTCTTTTGAGAAAAAATAATTTTGAAACTAAAATTATTTGAATAATTTTGTATAAATGAATTTGATTAATATTATATATTAAAAGATTTTCTTCAAGTGATTGAACAACATTAAAGATATTTTTAGTGCAAATATTAAACCAATCAAAAAGAAAAATAGCCAAGGTATTATTTTAAGAAGAAGCACAACTGATTTTTTTTTTTAAATTAAAATTTGTAAACTGTAATAATAATGCAAATGAATTTTTATTATTATTTAAATATTTGACCAATTAATATTTTAGTATGGACTTCCTAGATATTGAAGTTTGAACCCTAGATTAAATGACTTAATTTAAAAAAAAATAAAATAAAATAAACTTTTTCCGACCCAAAGTTTGCCTTAATGACTTTCGCCCCCCAAAAAGTTTCAAAATACCACTTTCTTACCCAAAGTTTATATTTCATTAATGAGCAATACTACTCTTACAAAGACAAAAACAAAGAGGCCATACAAAGACAATTTCCACCCTTCATCTTCATGATTTCTCTCTCTCTCTCTCCCTCTTTTTCCGTTTTTTCTTTGTTTTTTCCTTCCTAGTGATGTCACTTTGTAGCTCTCTTTGTATTGTCTTTGTAAGGATAGTATTTTTCTTCATTAATACTTGAAGCCAATTCAAGCTGAGAAAAATCTCTCTGTTACCACCATTTGAACTTTCAGTATCTTCTGTACAAAATGTATCTTTTTTACAAAATTTTTCTTACTCCGGTACTTGATTTCTTGCCGATTTTCCGCCACCATAAAACTATGATTTCGTGTTTTTAGCTGATTTTAGACTGATTTCAACGGTTAATATTCAATTAGTCACCACTCACCACCATTTGATCTACCAGTCTCCACTCTACAAAACCTCTTTCACCTGACTCTTGTAACTCACCGAACGCGCGATTGAGAAAATAAAGTGTATATTAGGTATTATAATATAAACTTTGGATATAAAAGTGATCTTTTAAAACTTGTTTGGTAGGAAATTGTCACTAAAGAAAACTTTGGGCGAGAAAAATAATTTACTTAAAAAAAAAAAAAAAAAATTCTCCTCGGAGTCATAGTATAGTACGAAAATAACAAAATTAAAATACCACGAATATTCCAACCTTAATCCACGGGATTCAACACTCGTCGTAACCTCGTACTTTAACAAAAAGAAATTTTATACGACTTTATTAAAATTAATTATTTTGTACAAAATTCGACAAATGGAGGGATTAAGAGTTAACGTACGAATGACGTGGTACCTTGTGTTATTATCCACGTGTTCGCTTACAACATTTGGAGAGAGATAATTCACGTGTTAGTTATTTGACGAAACAAACTATGGGCGTGCGCTATTTTAACAACCGAGTAGTTAAGATCTAAATCTAACCTCTTTCAAGATTTGTTGCTTCACCGTATGAATCAAACCAAATCCTACGCTAAGACAGGATCACATTTATACCTACTTTTTATTTTTTTATATTTAATTCATCCATTTTATAATTATATTATTTTAATTAATTATTTGTTTTAATGTGGCGTTTATGCATATTAATCTAATCACGTGTTAAATAGATAATTGGGTTGGGTTCAAGTTAGGTTAGGCTAGACGAAGTTGAACCTAATGGGCAAAGTCAATGGGCCTAATGGCCCATTCCATCTAGTCCTTGGGTTTGAACCTAAATATAACGACGTATCGAAGCTATTGAAACAAAGACTGATTGAATATAATTTCCTTTAAGCTATTTCTTCGTCATTTTTTAGGGAAATGATTTTTAAACCCGATCTGATTTACCAGCGTCCCTCATGGAATATATTTAAAAAAAAATTAAATTCCATTTAATATTAATTAGGTTTTTCATTTACATACATTTTTTCAAATTTTAAATTTGAAACCTTTTTTTTTTTTTTTTTAAATTTATGCATGTGTGATTAATTTCTCCAAAATTTTAGGCTCTATGTGTTACACTTTTTGGAATACTATTATTAGCATTCCCAATAAAATTAAACAGTAAAATTGATTTATTCTCAAAATATTATTCTATATTATTTAATGTCTTTTAAACCCTCCTAAATTTGTTAATTTAACTAAATACCTCCAAATATTTTATTTAGAAATTGCAAAAACACCCCATTAACCAATATTTACAGACGCCAGCCACCACTACTGGAAGCTGGCCAAAATCTGGTATAATGGCGCACTACCAGTTAAATCTAGCGAGTAGTGCGCCGATCTAATCTTTTCCAACCAGATCCATGGTGGATCTGGCCGAAAAAAGCCAGATCTATGGCCAAAGATCTGGCCGTCAACGGCCAGACCTTCGACCGTCGTTGACGACTAAGTCAGACCTTCGACCGTCGTTGACGACTAAATGCGGTTAGATCTGACCTTCAATGGCCAGATCTTTGGCCGTAGATTTGGCCTTTTTTGGTCAAATCCACGGTAGATCTAGTCGGAAAAGGCCATATCAGCGCACGACCGGTAAGATCCAGTCGGTCATGCGTTAATACGTCGAATCCGACCACCCTCTGGCGGTGGTGGCTGGCTGTCTGTATATAATTGGTGGGTTAGAAGTGTTTTTGTTAACTTTTAATATTTTATTATGAGGGTCTTTAGTAAATAAGTAAACATATAGGGTATTTTCGTTAATTTTCAAATCTTACATCTTAATACCCACTTAATTTAATTTTTTCCAAAATATTATTCTAAAAACTATCACAATAATGAACACCTTAGTAATTTATTTTTATCAAACAAACAAATATTTGAATTAATAAATAAAACAAAATGTTCCCATTTTTTATTTTTCCATGCCTGTAATTTTCATTCGTCCGCAGACCATACGAGCATGGATAGCTAGCTAGGCTCGACCCAGCCCACTGTCAAGTCTGAGCATGGCTGTACTTTGACATGCCAACTAGGGGCTAGGCCAATCCATCCATATTTATAACTACAATAATGCTATGCTTACTCACGAACTTATTAACAACCTTACTCACTTTTGTTAAAATCACATATGGTACCCGTACTATACTTATGGTACCCTTTTTATGCTTTATATTTACAAAGGTTAGTAAGATGGTTAGTAAGATCGTGAGTAAGCATAACATTATTGCTATAACTAACTGTTCAAAGTATGTAACTGAATATGAAAAAGAGATATTGCTATATATGGTCTTTTTTTATTCAATAAAGCTACAGACACCAAATATTTTGCACCGAAAATGTGTACCGGCCTACGTGTACGCGTGACTCACACCAGTAGTCCAGATGCTGATTTTTCTATAAATATTTTCTAGTGAACAGCCGTCCATCAAATATGGAACGGCCGTTCTCACGTGGACTCCTGTCCATATTTGATGGACGGAGGTCCATTTACTACGGATGAGCGTCCCCATTTAAAAGACGCCAATCCATAAGTAAAATAGAATAAATTTTTTTTATAAAAATTAGGGACGGTCGTTTATCCGTTATGGATGGCCGTCCCTTCATTTTGGACAGACACCCACAAATAAGGAACGCCCGTCCTTAATCAAAATATGAAAATAAAAAAATAAAAAAACTTTGGGGATGGCCGTCCATTCCTTACGTTTGGACGGACGTCCATTCCCATTCATACTTTAAAAAAAAAATAATAATAATAATAATTCTAAACAAAACTTTCTTCTTCGTCTTCATTCCCCATCTCCTCTCTTCCTCTTCGTCTTCATTCCCCGTCTCCTCTTTCAGTAATAGTTTTCAGGTGCTGTAAGCTTACAAAAGAAAAATAATATGTACAGGAAAAAAGAAAGGTGTTATGTTTACCTTGAATAAAACTGCTCGATGCCTGCACAGTCCCATAGTTAGACTGCCAATAGGTATCACCATACACTTACGGTATCTTCTCAATCTCCTGCTAACTAATTTCCAGCGCTTGTGGAGATCACCTTGCTCCAACGAGAAGTTCCTTTAAAAATTAAACAAATTCGATACCCTGAATATCCAACGAGAAAAACAAAAGATTCAAACATGAAGCAAATTAAGAAGGATTTCCAAACTTACCCCATGCAGATAGCAACAAGTTGGCCAAGTTTCTCCACCAAGACCAAGGTGTTTTCAGAAGCACAATATAATTCCTGAGCTCTGTCTTCAAGCTCCTTGAGGCGGGAGTCACCATGTCTATCAATAAGAACCACTTCCATGGTGGTTTCAGTAGGTTCGATTTCTTTAAGCGACACCAAAGATGGCAGCCGCTTTCCTTCCTCCGAATCATTGCACATCACCCACAGATATGGGTTCATCCCCAAAATGTTGTAAAATCCATCGGATATCTTGTCACTCTATGACAAGCAACCACTTACCTGAGAAGCAAAATGGTGGTGAATTACTAAGTAAAACTTAGAAAACCACGTTATTTAGTTCATATATACACACAGAGGAATAGCAGCAATAAAGTATGAATCAAAAACAGGGTTTTTGTCAATAATAAAAAATAGCGCACTTTCAAAGCCTTATCTATGACAAAAACTTTCAGGGCCGAGCTATACATAACGCTAAAAATAAATGGTGAGTTCTTTTTTCCTTTTTAGTATCTAAGGTTATTAATATTCTCAGGGAAGGAGAGTATTTATGGCACAGGGGTACTAATTACCCATATCAGGTTGCTGCCTTAATTTTTTAAGGGATCATCCAGTGGTTGATAAGAGATAGCAAAACTCCAGTAAGGTAGCGTAACTTCCAAAAGTAATTTGGTTCCTATGGATGAACTAAAATATTAATGTTAATCTTTACCCAACCCAAGGTTGACCTTCCAAGAGGAGATGGGGAACAAAGGCGAAGAAAAAAAGAGGAGATGGGGAATGAAGACGAAGAAGAAGAGTTCTGTGTAGAATTTTTTTTTTTTTTTTTTTAAAGTATAGATTGGCGTCAATTAGGAATGGACCCCTTCCAAACATAAGCAATGGGCGTCGAAACGTGAGGACTGTCGTCCAAAATTTATGGACGGCAATCCTCAATGTTTTTTTTTATTTTCATATTTTGTTAATACAGTCATGTGAGCGTCACGCTATTTATTTGCGCGGGCGTCTGTTCATCAAATATGGACGGGAGTCCATGTGAGTGAACGACCATCCATATTTGATGGACGACTGTTCATTAGAAAAATATTTATAGAAAAATCAGAGTTTAAACTATTGGTGTGAGTCACGTGTACACGTAGACCGGTACATATTTTCGATGCAAAATATTCGGTGTCCGTAGGTTTATTGTTTTTTATTAATCTTAATTCTTAATTCTCAAAATGTCAAAAGTTTTGTTTAAAAGGTAGATTTAACTTAATCGTCTTCAATGCGGAACTAGAATTAGACTATTAAGTTTAACGTAGTCTGGCATAATATTTTAAAAATATATCATTCAATTTTTCATTAAGGGTATAATTGATAAATCAGTAAACTTTTTGGCTAAATTTGTCTTCTAAATAAAACCTGTACATTTTTTAAAATACGATTATTGAGTTAATATTATGTTCATGCCCCTGGAAAAGAGTAGCATTTATTAGAGGTTTTCTTAATTAACAAAAATCAACTTCCAAGTTTATGAAATAACAAAAAACCCCCTTGTCATTAATAAGGCGTTACACCTGTTATCACCTGATAGGGGTACATTTTTTTTTTTTTTAATCATTGTATCTTTTAATTTGATTAAGCATTAATTTTGTCACTGAATTCTCAAAAATGAATTAAAATTTGAAACGAGGAACAAAAATCACTTTAATAAATTATTCTTATCACCGTCAGATCCATAGTGGAAAGTTGGAAACAACACTTAAAAGGATAATCAAAAACAAATTGACAAACTACTCATCATCACGGAGGAGCATAAGCTACTTATAAAGCACAACAATAGGGGCTCTAACACGGCATGGTTGCCGTGCATGGTACCTGCAATTTCCTTGCACTCTCTGTTAACAGACTCAGACCGCCAACTCTGCTCGAGAAATCAAGATGCCGTCAGTGTCTGCATAGAGCCATTCCCCATCACAGATCCTTGTTCCACCAATGGTTATCGGCACATGTTTCTCGCCAATCCCCTTCTTGTTGGCTTTCATCGGATGAGAGGCGAGAGCTCTCACACCGATATCACAACCATTGATCTCATCGACATCTCTGATACAGCCGTTCACAACTATTCCTGCCCATCCGTTGTTCTGTGCTTGTACAACAGGGTTGCCACCCAGTATAGCACACCTCAGACTCCCACCCCCATCAACAACAAGAACTCTGCCGTTGCCTTTCTCCTCAAGAAACTCACGAATCAAAACATTGTCTTCAAAAACCTTGAGAGTAACTACTGGTCCGGAAAAGACTTGGCGCCGACCATATATCTGAAAAAGAGGCTGAAGAGCCCGAAGTTCACCACTCACTATTAGCTGTGGGTTTGCATCACAAACTTCAGCAGTTGTAACTAATGCCATTTACCGAAGCACCTTCAGGGAAAAAAAACCATCAAAATTCAATCTGCTAATAGGCATTAGCAAAGCACACTAAAAAAAGGAGAATTTGATATTAAACATAATCAATAAGTCATTCAACATCTTTCAAATGTTGAGCCAAAACATGAAAGCCGTAAAATAAAATACTGACAGTTTCTGAAAAACAATAAAGAACCCTGGAATCCAATACAGGAATTCCTATTCAAATGGCCAAGATGAAAACTGGACGTTTGCAGTCTTCTTGGCAGACATTGCAAAAGACCATGTATCTGAATCATTAAAAGGGATATAGCAAATGTCAGTATTGCACTTCCTAATAAAGCATATAACGCCAAACATTTTCCATGACGTAATTTTACACTAAACAAAATCAAAAACATCGTGAAATTGTCAAACAGTGTCATACATTATCCATCTGAGAAATATGCATCATTAACCACTACAGGGATTGGTCTAATTGTAATAAACATGGTAAATTATGATGAAAACTCGAAAATATTTTCCACTACAACATGAAGGGAAAGACAGTCGAAATGAGTCAGACAAGCTAGAAAATATGCAATTTGAACATGATGGTGAACATCTAAAAGATTTGTAACTGGATTAGAAACTTTTCAAAAAAGAAGTCTAGCATAAAAAATTACCAAGAATTGAACTAAGAAACTCTTAATAACTTTATTTCTACTATTTCAAATCTGGTAGTATATAAAAATATTAAAACCTGATGATTTGTTTCATTTATTGAAGGTAGTACCCAATTTCAATGTTATAAACCTGATATTTCTCGAAACTTTTCACAAAAAAATTTCGAAAATTTTCTATCCAAACAAAAGTTTTCCAGCAAAAATTCTGGAAGAGTGTGAAATGGCATGCTAACATCTCAATGTTATCAGTGCGACTTTTCATCAAATCGTTCCAGGAAAGTGTTCCATCCAAATAACAATTTCAAAAAAATTCCAGCTTAAATTTTCTGTATTGTTGTTTGGATGGAAAACTTTCCAAAAGTGTATCGTGGCAGCTTACATTTCCCTGTTACAAGTGTGACAAATTTCAAAAAATTTCCATCCAAACAGCAATATTCCAGGAAAATTCTCAATTCAAATGGCTATTTATTTATCACTCAAAAACATACAAAATCAAATCCAAATAACGAAACAATTCAATCAATCAGCAATAAAAATTAAAATTCATCACAGGTCAGCAATCAGGATATGAAGAACGAATAGATTTCACATCATCATGGAAGGCAAATCAATCGGAAATAAGAGAGAGATTACGGAGGTGATCGGACGGTGGTGATTGAATCTACCTTAGATCGAAGAGCGAACCAGAGGGAACTTGAGAGAGTGAATTGAAGATGCAGTGCGGTGCGTACTGTTGGAGGAGGTGGAGAAGAGATTGGATTTATGAATTTAAGAAACAATTTGCAGAAGGAACAAAAGTGGATCTGTCTGAGTTTCGCTGTAAAGCGCGTGAAAATCTTTTCTTTTTTTTAAACGTGATTGATGTCAGGCTGTCAGCATTAAAAAGATAAAATTAAATAAATTACACTAATTGTAATCAAATAATAAAGTTCGAGACTTCATAAATAACATAAATCCCAACCACTCTCAGGTGCCCTGCTGAGACGGTATGAATTCTTAGATGTATTTATCTGGTTATTAATTTTAGAATTCTAGGGAATATAAATTACATTTTATTTTTTTACGATGAGTTTTCTCAATCCCTGAATTATAATCAAATAGTAAAGTTGTCTCCGAGACCTTAGAGATAATATAAGAGTAATATTATATATATGGTATTTTTATACAATATTTCTCATACAATCTGATGTAACAAAAGATGATTAGATAAAAATTTATTTTTAATTAAAAATTAGTCAGTCATATTTTATCATATCAAATTGTATAAAAAAGCGTAAAACCATAGAAAAAATATATAAGTCTGACCCAAATGCCTCAATCACAAAAAAAATAAATATATAAATTCCCTGTTATTACTAAGTCGTTAGTGTAAGTTTTTCTCCCAACTGTTCAATCATTTAATAACTAGATTCATTCTTTGACAAGGATCACTCTAAGTCAAACTTAGAAGTTTATCAATTCTTTTTATTATCGTTATATTGGAGAACTAAATGAAAAATTATCTTTCTTTATGTCAATCTAATCACTGTTCATAACTTCGGATTCCATTTTATCATCAATCCAACCGTCATTCACCTTATTTATTTTTCTTATCGATGAGTAGATATCTTTACTTAGATGACTTAGGTGTCTCGTATTTATAGAAAAAATGATTCGTGTTAGAATTTATAACATGATGGGTTAATGAATATTTATTATATTGCCTCTCTACTGTTTATATTGATACAAAAAAATTTAACGGCAAAAGGATTTTTATTATTACAATAATTATAGGGAGATTTTTGTTATTTAATTATACCTCGGGAGATTGGGTGCATTTGTTTAGTTATTTTGAGTAATATTTTTGAAATGTTATTGGTAGGTTAAGTTGGATGATTATTACAAGGTAAAATTTAAAAATTAACAAAAAAACCTCTTATGTTTGTTAATTTAACTAAACACTTCAATATATACAAAATTTATAAAATGACAAAATCACCCCCATCCACCCACAATTGCCAGATTCCGATCACCACTACTGGAATTTGGCATTACAATGCACAACTGGTTGGATCTAGCTAGTCGTGCACCGATTTAACCTTTTTCGACCAGATCCATTATGGAGCGACGGCTAAAGATATGGTCGTCGTTAATAGCCAAATAGATGCACTACTGGTTAGTTCTGACTGGTAGTGCGCCGTTGTAACATATTTTGGCCAACATCGACGATGGTTGCCAAAATCTAGCAACTATAGATGGATGGGAGTGTCAATTTATAATTTTGTTGTTGGAGGTGTGTTTGTCAATTAACAAATCTACGGGGTTTAAAACAGTTTCTTAATTTAGAATATAATTTTCAAAATAGGAAAACAAACGGACATTTATATTTGGAATAAGAACAGAATAGTGGTGAAATAATCAAATAATTTAAAGAGGTGGTGATATAATATTTTAAAATAGTTTTCAAAGCTAAAACAGAAATTGGTTTAAAATTTTTTCAAAAGTACATTCCTATTTCCTATACTGTAATTTAAAAAAAAAAAATCTTTATTTTTAATTGAATGAAAACGATAATTAAAAAATATTGAGAATCAAGACTTTGTTTTATTTATCTCAACGTATTCATTTAATATATTTAGACGGGTTTTAATATTATTAAGAAATTTTTTAATAACCTTATAAATTATATAAACTTTTAAAATTTAAACTAAATCTTAGAAATCAAAATGTAATTATTAAACAAAAAAAAAAAAGGCAAAAAAGTTTCTCAATAATTTCCCAATGAAATTGCCCACGCGCTTTAGTGGAAGGTGCGAAACATGAAAAATTTGATATTTAATAGTAGGATATGATGGCTGCATGATGTTAATGATAGCTACCTGGGTGGTGTCACAAAGTGTCCTCGGTTCATTGAATTAGCAAATATCTTAAATCCAAGAAAAAAAAAATATATAATATTACACATAAAACAATTTTAAAAATAGTAAAAATAATGTGTAATTTAACAAATAAATAAAAAATGATACAATATTATAAAGAGTAATGCCTTAGAAAGTTAACATCCCTGCCTCGACCCTAATCCCAAATTACAACCCTAAAAAATATTGTAAAACCCTTTAAAAAAAAAAAAAATCAAAAAGCTTCAAATTAAAAGTATAAAATTTTTTTAGTTCGGTTTTTAAACTTACACGGTATTGTATGGTTTTTCTTAGAATTTTTACTTGTATGGTACGAATTGATTCGATTATGCGCAAAAACTGAATCATACCACATTTGTCCCCTCCAGCAAGTATCCCTATGTAGGGAATGCCATATAGTAAGGGGTAAGCGGATTTGTGTATCCACCCAAAATCAAAGAAATTGAAACCGAAACCAGAACTAACCAGTTCCTTGGATTTGGAACTGGAACCAGAACTAGCCGGTTCCTGTTCCAGTTTTTAGAAGCCAAGAACCGGAACTTGAAACATAGGTTCTGGTTTTAGGTACTCGGGATAATTTCAATTACCCCTTACTTTTTAGAAATTACAAATACACCCCTAGTAATTTATAAAAATTACAATTCAATCACAGTTCCTATTAGGGTACTCGAATCTCGGTTTTGATTCCAGTTACTGTAGTAATTGAACCAGAACTAAAATCACATAGTATGGTTTCGGTTTGTGAGAAAAAGAACCGACCCTATAAGGTCATTGTTAGTGCATAATTTCTCCATATCTAGAATTTTCCAGGGATTCCCTCTCCTACTAGACCTGAATTTTTTTTTTTTTTTCATGTCGACCCACTCGGGTTTTTCTTTTAAGTCAGAAGAATAATAAGGTGAGAAAAAAAAAAAAAAAAAGGTAACGACCCTATAAGGTCATTGTTAGTGCATAATTTCTCCATATCTAGAATTTTCCAAGGATTCCCTCTCGTACTAGACCTGATTTTTTTTATTATTTTTTTTTTCATGTCGACCCACTCGGGGTTTTCTTTTAAGTCGGAAGAATAATAAGGTGAGAAAAAAAAAAAAGGTAACGACCCATGGAATTATCATTTTTAATTTTCTTCTTATTTTTAGATTAATAGAATCTAAATTCACGTGGGCTTTTGATTATTTAATTGGGCCAACGCTTTTTGCTCACCTGCTTGGCAGTTTATGCTTCGTCGTTTAGATTGTGATCTGCTTTCTACCTTTTACTTTTCTTTTTTCACTTTTTCTTTTTCTTTTTAATTTTTCCATAAAATATAATATATTTAATTGCATATAACATGTCAGACACGTGCATTAGATTCATAGGTGTCAATAAGCTAAGTAAACTTGATTGATAGGTTGATTGGACCGTGATCTCTTACTCCCATACAGTTAAACTTAAAAGTTGAGCCTAAACTCAAACCAACTATATATCTTTTTTTTTTTTAAAATCCGACCCGATGTAAGACCCGAAAAATATCGGGTTACGGATCAATCGGTTGAATCAGTTACGCCAACAATAAAAATAATTTAAAAAATTATAATTAGTCTCTTAAATTTTAGTATACTACCAAAATACCCATAACAAATCACAAATTAGGCGATGAAATTTTAAATTTTTTTCATAAACGCTCCAAATATTTTCGTTGGTCCCTAAAATTTTAAACTATTACAAAAAAACCCTCAAAAAATTTAGTAATCCCTACAAGTTTGAAAAATAGCAGAAAACCCCCCTAAACTTGACCGAAGAGCCTGCCAAGTCCCAGCCCGACTGGTCCGATCCAAGTTTTAAAACAGAGATAAATATTTGACATTTTGAGCTCAATCCTACATTGATTTTTTTTTTTTTAGCTTCACGCAAACATCCTTCATCCAAACCGCGTCCACTTAGTTATAAAGTTATTATTTATGGCTTTGCTTACTTCCGAAACAGGGCAGTTTCGGATAGATTACAAAACTACCCTTTTACGATACTCTTAGCGTCTTAAAAGAAAGCAAGCATACTCCTTATGGCTATAAATTTAAGTTTCAAAACATCACTAGAGGAAAACAAGAGTGCAAATACAAGCATCATCACACTCTGTTTCTCCAAACAAAAATTTGGGCTCCTCAAGTAAAACAGGTAAACAGTCTTTAAAAAGTTGCGTATAAATAAAGGTAAGGTAACGACAACAATGATCAAAAGGGAATTACTTATAGCTCTGTAGTGTGGAAATTTATTGGAGAGAAGGTGAGGGTACGCCGATAATATTTCATCGCCCCAGGTCGACTGCTTGAGTTCTTAGGTCAACTTGTGGATGGTTTTCATGTCTACCACTTCCTTGAGAGTTCCCTTCTCAAGATGATCCCACCATTTGAAGAAGAAATTGTCCACGACCAGTCTGAACCAAGGTGATAGCTTCAAACCTTCCTCTCCGGCATCTGCTTTTCTCAGAAGTTCCTTCAGTTGTTCCCGGTTTACATATTTGATATCAGCTACTTCATCGGGATTTGGATTGACTTTAACATCTCGGACGATGAAGAGCAGGTAATCGACTGCAAAATGAGGAGACAAATAACAATCAACATGAAATATAAACAATATACTCTCGATAACTCTCGGTGATTAAAACAAGACATTGAATCAAATTGAATTGTAAAACAAATCAAGAATAAAGCTGGTCATTACGTTCATGCTCGCCCCACTTGCCATCAGAAGGTGCCTTGTAGAGTATGCGACCAAGAGGGGTGAACTGATCAACCGGCACATCTTCAGCAACAATGCCCAGCTCATCCAGAAGCTTTCTTTGTGCGGCATTTCTCACCCCTAACAATCAAATGAAAGTAGAAGACAAACCCATTATGACTAAATTGCAGAGACTGAGAATATAAAGTGGATCAAAACAGAACGTAAAACATGTAAATATACATACCAAGAGCATCCTCATCAATAAGCTCAGATTCACGGTAAAGAGGATGGCTGCAGCAAGTGTTTGTCCACACAAGAGGGAATGTCACTTTCGTTGCAGAACGTTGCTGTCCAAACAAAAGTGAAAATAACAAATCATCGTAACAAACAAAATATTCAAATGAGTTTTTTGTTCTCTTTTCTAATTCCTAATCAAAAACTGAAGAAATAAAAGATTCGGAAAATTCCTGAGGTTTATAGCAGTCATTTTAGCTTTGTTTGACTATTAAAGAAGTTTCACCCACACAATCATGTCAGCGTTTTGATATATGCATGATAACAAAGATAAGAACAAAAAATTATCACCCAAATGGTCATATCAGACTCCAAAATATGATAATGGGATGCAAGAATATTGACACAAAATTTTAACCTGCTGGAATAGCAAAAACATACCTGGAGGAGTAACTCATATTTTGAGTTAAATAAAAATACACTGAAAGCTCTATGGAGCAGATTTAAAGATTCAATCTTCTCCATCAGGTGACCTGCAGATTTCAAAAGCATTAATTTAGTCTAAATGCATCAGAATCAAGTGTTTATATAGAGAAGAATGCAGCATGATGTCCAAAGACGCAGTGATATTAAGAGCAAAACACTCCCCGGTTCACATTTACAGAAGAAAGAAGATGCGATATAAGGAGATAAAAACAGAAGAGCCGTAATCATCTTTTTTTCATATATTAAACATGCTTTCAGTAGTTCAGTTAGTTTGTGATCATCAAGAATATGCCAAACCAGAATCATCACAGGATATAAGAAACATATCAAGAACTACATGAAAAAATTATAACCGTTAGAGAAGACCAATATAAACATTTACTTACAGTTGTATTTGTTCTCATGACCAACAACGTGGTCATTCTCATCCACTAAAATGCATCTGTCAAAGAGAGATCATGCGAGGTCAGCATACGTGTAGCACTGATGTGACATGTGGTAAACAGTAGAAAACTTAAGTTTCCGGGAAAGGAAAAAAAAAAAAGGCCAAATGGCTTCTACTAAAATCGAAGTGCCTCTGACAACGTATAATCAAATATGCAAAGTACTACTCAAATTGAGAATATAATCCAGGTACTTAGTAGAAGAAAATTTTATTTTCATGCTAATTCTCTTAAACTCCGTATGGACGTTTTCATTTTCTTGGGATCCTTTTTTATAATAGGCAGGAGAAAAATTAAATATATGGTATAACTAAGAATAACAAAAGAAAAGCATAAAAATCATATACTCTCACTCAATTTTCAATCTGCATATATGAGCAATCGCTCACAAAAATCAATTGCTCAGATAGTCTCAAAAACTCAAACAGATATAATGGTTGCAACGGTGAAGCCAACACCACAACCGACAGCTCTCTATGTATGTAAGTTCTCAACAATCATATAAATTAAGACAGACTGAACATAATAGATTCTGTAAGAAACCAGAAAAGAAAAAAAAGGACCTCAAATAGGAACCAAATTTGAGGCATCATTACCTAAGGAAAGAATCCCCGGCAAGCTTACATATAACATAGTCTAACTATTTCTTTCATATCTATTTAAAAAGTTATGCAACATATAGCATAATTTGTCACATTGAAAATAAAACTTGTAAATATGGAGATTTATTCGGTAACATTACTATGTTTTATACAGTGGATCTAACTGTCCCGGTAACATTAATAGGTCAATAACAAAATAAAATCACTATTTATCACAATAACCATTTACCATATAAAACATTAACCGTCATACTTGTAACATTCGAGGATAAACTTATAAACAAAATATCCAAATGTAAATTCATAAGTATGCCCACTTGGTCCAGTAACATTACTGTAACAGTATGAAAGCAATAGCCATAAACTCACTTAAAACTACCTGAAACAATATACACCTAAAAAATTCATATATTTATATATGCATCCGCGATAAAATTTTAAAATAAAATTGAAAACTTAAGCACCCTTTTACTGTTTTAAGAATAAAAAAGAAGAAAAATTATTTTAAAAAACTGTTTTTGAAAACATTTTAATTAAGTTCAATGGAATTTAAAAGTATTATAATGTTGAAAACACTTTTAACTGTAAACTGAAAACTGATGAAACACTATATGAATAAACTGCTTCCTAAAAACATTTCCAACTGTTTCCTAAAACATTTCAAGTAGAAACACGCATCTCTATGCTATAGTATTCACATGATTAACAAATCCAACAAAAAAAAAGTTCAAAAAAATTGTCTTTTTACTGGTTTCGAAAACATTACAACCCCTTCATGAAAAATCACATGTTTCTGAAAAAATGTTTTTACGGCAAAAAAAAAATGGAAAAACTTCGTATCCGTAGCTGAAAACTAATGAAAATCTCTGTAAATAAACTGTTTTTAAAAATATTTCTGATAGTTTTGTTCAAAGTTTATAAAAAATGAAAAACAGTAAAAATCAGTTCTTTTTACTGCTTCAAAAGCTGTTGTCTAAAAATAAAAATCATATTTTTACTGTATTGAAAGAACATTTTTTTGTTTTTTTTCAAACGAGATCTTGGAAACGGAGAAAAGGGCATACTCGTCTTCGAACATGAGGCGTCTCTGGACGGCGTCCATGCCGGCATCGACAGCGGCGGCGGAGTCAGTCATGGTGCGGCGGATAAAGGGCGGCGGGGGTGAACGGAGAGGCTTGGAAATGGAAAAGGACGATAAAGCGGCAAAATTGGAAGAGAAAAAAAGACGGGATTTGGAGGAAAAGGAAGAAGAAGGGAAGATTGGAAGTGAAGAAGAAAGCTTGACGGTAGTGGGATTAAAAAGGCGAGACATTTGGAGCGTTTGTGGAAGTTAACAATCCCACCATTATTGAAGACAACAAATTTTCCTTTTATTTTAATTTACATTTATATAATTTACATTTGGAGAATTTTTACTATTTATTATTTATTTATTGATTTCTATTTTTGTGATTATTAATTATTTATAAGTGGGGTCTACTTCAGGTTGGGGAGATCACGGTTGTGCCCTTTGGTGATGGGGAAATTTTGTTGATTTGGTAGAAATAATAATGGGATATTTTTTGAGGGTATCATTTTATTTTGTAATTTATGATTATTCAGAAAAAATTTACAGTCACAACTCAATTATTTACCATTCAATTATTAAAATTTTGATTTTTTTGTGGAACATAAATGCAGAGAAAAAGAATGAACGAGGGATTAGTCGATGGTTAAATCTATGAGAAATAAAATGAACAAGGATTAGTGGAATGATCAAATTTGTGAATTATAGCTTACTTAAGAGGGTTCAAGGTTTTAGCCTTTTTATGAGGCAATTTCATGACTAAAGACTTATTTTATTTTATTTTTTGTTAAGGTTGTTCGATCAGTTTATGCGTACTTCGATAAATCCTTCGAGACTTTAAAGTTAACGATTAGGTAAATTCTCAAGTAATCACGTTTATTAACAACCGAGAAAAATTGAACTCAAAACCTTTTAATTAATATAATTAAAAAGATGGTTTAAAAATTATTGTTTTATTTCACAATTCCCAAAATCATAGGCAAGTTCGAAGAATAACTTTTACTGCTAAAAAAATTGTGTATCAATATCGTTTTCTATATTGGTATGGTAGCAAAATCTTCTTTTATTGGTAATAATGATTTTAAATTTTACCAATAAATATAAACTTTGGAATAAATAACCCAAATAAGTCACTCACTATCAAATATTTCTAAAATTTTCAAATAATAAAATAAGACTAATTTACTCAACCGCACATAACTTTCCTTATATAATTATCTTTGGATAATCGAGTGGTTTGATAGAGACTCTTGAGTGTATTACTCAATAAATCATGAGTTTGAGTTCCTCTTCGGTTACTCATAAGGGTAACCATTGGAGCTCTTACTCAGCCAGTAGTTTAAGGATCCCAAAAAATTAGTTGAGATACGCGTAAGCTGGCTTAGACTCAAACACCCCCTTCATAAAAAAAGAAAAAAAAGTTCCTATATATTGTAACGAGGCTACTTCAATTTTACAAATAATCATTTACTTTCCAAACATTAATTTTTATAATTGATTTAAAATACATAACTAAGAGGGTAAATTAGACTTTTTACTCATAAAAATACCAAAAATAAGCAAAACATGTTTGTGGAAAGTACTAATTAATTAAAAAAACCATTGTTAATTATTCCTTAATTTTGTTTTTAATTAAAAAAAAATCGTTTACAATATGCACCATTTTATATATCCAATCATCCATCCGTAGAAAAACATATATATTTCATAATTTATTTGATTTAAATAACAAAATATTTACTAATTATTAATGGAAAATCTATTTACCAATTAGGTTAAAACATGGAATAAGTTTGGGGTATAATTAGAATATACTAATGTTTCATAATTTATTTTATTTAAATAAAAATATATATTTACAAATTCAATGTAGAGATTCTACTCTTTGTCTAATATAATTTTTCACTCTAAAAGAGATTTGAGTCATATGAGGTAAGGATTGAGGGAGGATTCTGATATTTGTCCATAAGGTAAAGGACAGATTAGTCATTCAATAAATAATCACCAATGCCAAGTTGCCAACCCATTTGAATCCGTATCATTAAATTATTAATTAACTAATTAGTTAATTAATTAATAAGTATAATGTCGATAAAAGAATTATAATAATATTTTGCTTTGAGTTATACAAAATTATAAAATTTGTATACAATTTATGTAAAATGATTATTTTATCTTTTTTTTTTTTTTTGTCTATGACTAAATTATAAATATAATATTACTAAAAAAATTAAATGTTTGATAATGAAAGGAAAATGAAATATACCAAATATTAATAAATAATTAATTTTTTTTTAAATAAAGTGTTAATCCTTAGAACCCTGAAACTATCGATCGGATCAAAGCTCCAATGATTAACAATCGAAGAGGAACTTGAACTTATAACCTGTTGAGTAATATATTCAAGAGGCCTTATCGAATAATTCGGCCACTCAAAAGTAATTAACAAAATATTGTTAGTACGTCAAACCTTAGAGGGGTATAATTTAACTCCATAATACACGGAAAACTTAGATATCTTTTTAAATATTTCTTTTTGCAAAATAGTAATATGAATTTATTTTTGAGAAAATTTATAAATTAAAAATTGTCAAACATGTGACTCTCGATGCCATTTTTGAGCATGTGACTATCGGTTGGCAACATCATATCTGATATCCACCAACCACCACAAGGTGACAATCTTAAACGTTAATCTCGATTTTTTTTTTTTTTTTTTTTTTAAGTCAAATTTGGCATTTATAGGGAATACATAAAATGATGGATCAATAATCTATATTTTAGTTATCGGAATAACGTTATTTCTTTTATCAATTTTTCGATCATAGTCAAAAAACAAGTAATGTTATATTTCATGTGAACTCTTGAATTATGATCTAAGATTTGATTGAATTGAGTTTCGACGATTTATATGGAGGGCAAAATTCTTTAGATAACTAAACTAAATTTGATAGATGAATGATAGAAGGAGCGAGAGTTTACTTGGTTAGCATACTCATAGAGTACATATGATATGACTAAAATAAATCAAATTAACAATGTGTTTTGTGGATGCGGGAAATCGCATTAACCAGAGGTACGTGATTAACAATATTAGAATCACGTAAGATGTGTGCGTGATCTCACTTGAGTGATACGATGACGATTGTACAATAATTAACATAAAACATTAAAGAATAAAAAAGATCTTTTAAAGTGGTTCAATTACTTATAATTCAAAACCTCATCTAGTGTTATATTATTGAATATGTGAGACAAGCAATCTGTCATTACAATGGTTTCTAATGAGTTCTTTATGACTTACTTTTGTCGCCCCTTAAAACAGGGTTTATATAGTACCTTACAAGATTGAGTTAAAGATAAACTCAAATTCGATAAAATATGAAAATTGTGCAATTATCTGCCTTGATTATAGGATCTATATCACGAGATATTTACATGTCATTTAGGGATTTACCTGCTCCAGACTTCCCGCACAACATCTTTCATACACTGAGCATACCATAACATTTACACGTCAAACCAATAATATTATATAACATAGAAATCCGTGATCAGGATTTTCATGTTTAAAACATTTTCCTCATCATATTTTAATTTGTAAAAGGTATGTAGAATGTTGCTTCAACCATTAACAAGAAAATTGTACTCAATAAAATAATGCTTTAATTGAAAAGGAAAAAAAAAATTCCTCTTTTCTAAAACATTTTATCAAATGTTTCTCTAAAACATGATTTAAGTGTTTTTTTTTTTTTTTTTAACTCAAAATTGTTTCTAAAATGATTTTATCAAATATTTTATAATCTTCGTCTTCCTCAAGTTTTTTCGTGCACAAATATCATGTTTTTACTTACATGGAACACAATTTTTTGAATATGAGTTTTGACACCTAGAGTTTTATTGACAACAAGAATAAGAATAATAATTACAATATATAAAACAAAATTTTCAAAGAGGAAATTTATCCTTGAATTTAAATTTATTATTCTTTCTATTGATTTAAAAAATTATGTTAAAAATACATGTAAATTTAGAGATATAGTAAAGTAGTCTCTCTAGAATACTAAGAAAATAAATACATGGATACAGATTGGCTCACAATCCAATTTTATGAATTTTCTCTCACAACTCCGACATAGCAACTTGCAATTGGTCAGTTCGTAATTTGACAGGCGGAACTTATAGCGAGCAGACAAGACCCATTTGCAAGCTGTCACGTCGGAGTTGTGAAAGAAAATTTGTAAGATTGAGTTATAAATGTAGTATTACTCTAAATACATTCAATATTTTAAGTGCAAGAAGGCTATTTCCAAACTAAGAATAAACACCATCTAGCACAATCATACATTGGGTGGTCTCTTTCACAGTCTCGTTTACATAGTTCCAGATCACCGTACTCATCCGAAGCTTTGGCCTCCAAGACCTTACAAGCTGTCATAAAAAGGATTGAAACAACTAAGCAGCAAAATAACACCCCGTAAGGACTTCTTTTATAAGCCATCTTCAATTAAAGCCTGTATGAAATATGATAGGAAACTTAAGTAATCACCATAGCCCATTGAACACTTTAAAAGTCTAATATTTCAAAGTAAGTCACAAATATGATAGGTGACCTCCAATGGTTCGAACCTAAGAAATCAATGAAGGAAGCAAATTTTCTTGACCGATAGATCTAACTCATTGGGGTTAATGAGATAAGTATTCAATACCAATTTAGGCGAAAAGTATTGGTGTTTAGGGTAAGGTTCATTTGGTGTGACTCACATTTGAAATATGACATCAATACTCAACCAATTTAAATAAATAAATTATTTAATAAATTGGGTGTGTTTAGAACATACTGGTGATGTACTTAAGGAAAAATAATGGGCTGGGCTACAGTCCATTTGCTTCTTCTTTGATTATCATTGGGCTAATTAATTGATTTTCATTATTTGTTTTTAAAAATAAAGTAAAAAATAAAAATAAGAACTTTGATTATGTTTTTTCAAAATTTGAAAATTCGTTCATTTTCATTTTCTAATAGCAATGTTTGAAAATGAAAACAGTAAAAATATAATAATAATTGAATAGTTCAAAATATATGTTAAAAACAAGTGATATTACAAATATGTAGTAATTTACGTTAAAACGAGTGATATTACAAATACGTAGTATTTCTAAATTCAAGTGATATATTATATCCTATATGGTATTGTCATGCCCCTTACTATATATATATCTATCATTAATACATGAATATCAAAATTAAAGGACATATATTACATTACCGTCATGTGATTTATCATTTATACTCTTAATGAAATATATGAAAGTTTTATTCTTTATCATATAACATTATGTTATATTAGACCAGACCAATTAAACCATGCTAGATTAAATAGTCTAACTAATTTTAAAAGGCAAAACATATTTTGGTTATTTTCGTTGTTAATATTATTGAGGTTAATTAAGTCAATTCACACGATTTTATAGTTATCTCTGTAATTGAAATAAAATCTTGACATTTTTGCCTTTTTTTTTTTAAGTATTAGAATAGGTATAAGGGTAATTTCCTAACAAATTTGGGATGTTTTGCCAATATAAACAACACCTTAAATCTTCTCTTATGATTTATGTAAATTGCAAATTTTACATTAATATTTATATTCTTATGATATAAGCAACTTTTAATTAACCTCGACATTCTCTCATGATATATTTTATTCTCACAACACTTTTATCGGATTCAATCTAATCTGATTCAATCTGACCCAACTCACTCATACTAACTCTTTAAAATTCATTAATAAGGAGATTTGAAAAACATATTATGGTCTCGTTATCGAAACATATTACATTGATACACACATAAAAAAAGATTGGCCTCATGCTAATTTATGCATGAATAATACTATGTATATATGAACAAACCGTTTGCACAAAATAAGTCATACAAACTAATGTACTATAATATGATTACATAATTTGAAATTAATGATAATCCAGTTCTAGTTCCAGGTATCCCGATTAATTTTGAAACAAGGTGACAATCTTAAACGTTAATCTCAATTTTTTTTATTTTAAAAAAAGTCAAATTTGGCATTTATAGGGAATATATAAAGTGATGGATCAATAATCTATATTTTAGTTATCGGAATAACGTTATTTCTTTTATCAATTTTTCGATCATAGTTGAAAAAAAAGTAATATTATATTTCATGTGAACTCTTGAATTATGATCTAAGATTTGATTGAATTGAGTTTCGACGATTTATATGGATGGCAAAATTCTTTAGATAACTAAATTAAATCTTACAGGTGAACGATAGAAGGAGCGAGAATAATGATGATATGATGAGAATAAGTCGAATCAAAACTGTCTTTCATACACTCAACATATCATATCATTTATGTATCAAACCAATAAAATTATATAACATATAAATCCACGCTCAGGAGTTTTATGTTTAAAACATTTTCCTCATCATATTTTAATTTGTAAAAGGTAGGTAGAATGTTGCTTCAACCGTTAACAAGAAAATTGTACTCAATAAAGTAATGATTTAATTGAAAAGAAAAAAAAATGTTCCTCTTGTGAAAGTATCTGGAAGCAATTTTTTTCTAAAATATTTTATCAAATGTTTCTCTAAAACATGATTTAAGTGTTTTTTTTTTTTTTTTTTTTTTAAACTCAAAATTGTTTCTAAAATATTTTATAAAATTTTACCTGACGTCTATATCTAATTTCTTCTTCGTCATTATAATCTTCATCTTTCTTGAGTTTCTTTGTGCACAAATATCGTGTTTTTACTTATATGGAACATGTAGTGGATAATATCTCTTTTGTTGTGAGGAGCCTGGTGCTTTTTTGTGCCGTTTGTGGCTTTTGTGGATTTTTCCATATTTGCTTGAGACTTTTTCCCTTTGCTTGGGGTATGTCTTTTGTATCTGTTGTGAGGTGGCAATTGATTTATGCTCACGTGGAAGTCAACATACAACTTGGGCAGTCAAAGTTATTATGCTAAAAGCTAAGGGGTAATTCTGTCATATCTAGTCTTCAATAAACCTAATCCAAATTAGGTTTTGCTCATTTTCAGTTTCTCTCGAGCTTTCTCTCTTGGTTAACAGAGAGAGAGTTTGTTACGATTTGCTGGATGCGCTGGAAATCTGAAGAGCATTGATGGAATCAATGGTGGTGGTAGGTCTTAGCTAGATTATTCCTTCAGTTACACTTTTTGTATAAATCTGTCTCTAGTATTTGGTTATTGTGTGTGGTGTATGAGAGGTGAGGAGATCTGGGTTTTTACAGAGGGGCTTTGTGCACTGTGTAAAGGGTGAGCGTAAATCTCTGTAAGGTTCTCTATTCTCATAGTAAAATCTGCTTATTGCCCTGGAGAGTGGATGTAGGTAATCTATAAGATTACCGAACCACTATAAATCATTGTGCCTTTTATTTTTCCAGTTTATTATCTATTTATTCTTGTGATTTATCTGCTATGTTGGATGTTTGGATTGCATCTTGTTTTTGTTTGGTCTCTTTAATTGCAACAAGTGGTATCAGAGCTAGGTTCTTATTCTAGCACCTAGGTTTTTTCCTAGGTTAAGAGATCTTTTGCGAATCTGAAACATCTAGGCTTAGATCTGATTTTCTGTTTATGGCTGCAATTTTAGGGTTTCTATTTAGTCTCGGGTAAATTGGGGTTTTTTACTCTGGGCATATGTGACAGGTAAGAACTTGGAAAACGTCTAAGTTTGAGGTGGAGAAATTCACAGGGGACAATGATTAAGGATTGTGGAAGATGAAAATAAGGGATATCTTAGTTAAGGATGGTCTATCTGATACTTTAGAGGGTAAGGATAGTTTACCAAACTCCCTATCTGAGAAGGAGAAGAAAGACCTGTTAGATAAAGCCTATTGTACCTTAATCCTAGGTTTAGGGATAAGGTCTTAAGGGAAGTTAAGAAAATGAAAACACTAGCTGAAATTTGGGAAAAACTAGACTCTCTATACCTATCAAAGTCCTTTCCTAATAGGTTAGTTTTAAAACAGAAAGTGTTCAGTTTTAAAATGGATGAAAACAAAATATTAGGAGAAAATATGAATGACTTTATGAAACTTGTACAGGATCTAGAAGGGTTTAGTGTTAAGATTGAGGATGAAGATCAAGCAGTGATCCTTATTAACTCACTTCCAAAAATCTTTTCTAACTTTGTGGACACCCTTAAATATGGCAGACAAACCCTTAAACTAGATGAAGTAGTGGTAGCAATTACTGCTAAGGATGCTGAATTTAAAAAGGAAGGTAAACCAGATGGTGAGGGGTTTTATGTAAGAGGAAGATTTGATAAGAAAGGCCATAAGAAGGGGAATTTCAGGGGTAGATCAAAATCTAAGTCTAAATTCATTAGGAAATGTTTTCACTGTCATAAGGAATGTCATTTTAAGAGGGATTGTCCTGATAGGAAGAAAAAGTCAAGGGAAAATGATGCTAGTAGGAGTGTAGATATAGCTTCTGATGGTTATGAGAGTTTTGATGTGTTAGTAGCTTCTGAAAATGAAACTGATGCTGAATGGTACTTGATTCTAGCTGTTCTTTCCACATGACTCCAAATAGGAGTTTTCTGTCAAACTTTAAGAAACTAGAGTTTGGAAAGGTGTTGATGGGAAATAATGCAGTTTGTAGAGTCTTAGGAATAGGAGATGTAAGGCCGAATTTGCATGATGGAAGTTCAAAATGGCTCACTGATGTTAGATACATACCAGAGCTAAAAAGAAACTTAGTTTATTTAGGAAGTCTAGACTCAATTGGCTATAGTTATAAAGCTCAAGGTGGAGTCCTTAAAGTAACTAAAAGGTCCTTAGTTGTAATGAAGGGTGAGATGAGGAATGGGCTATATATTCTAAATGGTTCAACCATTACTGGAACAACAGTAGTATCCTTATCTCAGAAGTCTAATAAGACAATTTTATGGCATAGGAGGTCAGGGCATATTAGTGAAAAAGAATTAGTTGAGCTGGGTAAGCAACAGGTTCTAGGAGGAGATAAAGTAGAGAAGCTGGTTTTTTGTGATCACTACATTTATGGGAAGATGAACAAAATCAGATTTAGTGTGAAAACCACTGTTCTAAGGCTATTTTAGACTATATCCATTCAGATGTATAAGGACCAACTAAATATCCATCTTTAAGAGGTTGTAGATATTTCATCAGCATCATAAAGACTATTCTAGGAGGGTCTGGATTTATTTCTTGAAAACTAAGGGAGAGGCCTTTAGGAAATTCAGAGACTGGAAGGTCATGATTGAAAACCAAACTGGGAAGAAAATTAGGAAACTTAGAATTGATAATGGGTTAGAATTCATAAATGAAGAGTTTGATAATCTGTGTAAGGGAAGTGGAATTCTGAGGCATAGGATAATAAGACACACACCCCAGCAGAATGGTTTAGCAGAAAGAATGAATAGGACTATTCTAGAAAAGGTTAGAAGCCTATTATCCTGTTCTAAGTTATCCACTAGGTTTTGGGCTCTAAGTTATCCACTAGGTTTTGGGCAGAGGCCGCCCACCATCTGTTTACCTAATAAACAGAATATCTTTCTCAGTTATTAGTTTTAAAACACCCATGGAAAAATGGCATGGGCATCCTGCAAACTATAGTAACCTTAGGGTTTTTGGCTGCACTGTTTTTGTTCATGAAAAAACAGATAAGTTATAACCAAGGGCTATTAGGTGCATTTTCTTAGGATATCCTAATGGCATTAAGGGTTATAAATGCTGGGATATTGGAGGGAAAAAGTGTATTATTAGCAGAGATGTGAGGTTCAATGAAGATGAGTTAGGTGGTTTGAGTCAGGAAGAGAGTGACAATGCAGATAGGACAAAGGTGTTTAATCTGGATCTAGATGGAGATATTCCAAGTCTAAATAATCCTATTACAGAATCTATTGTAGATTCCCATACCCAGGAAGATGAACCTAGTTTAGGTGATAATGATGATTGGATATGACTTACAAAATTATCAACTAGCTAGAGATAGAGAAAGAAGAGAAATTAGACTACCTAGGAGGTACTCACATGCCGACATGGTAACATTTTCTCTTCAAGTTGCTGAAGAGATTGATGATGAACCTAGAACTGTTAAGGAAGCCATGTTTAGTAAAGATTCTAAGGAATGGAAACTTGCCATGCAGGAAGAGTATGAGTCTCTAATAAAAAATCAGACCTGGATTCTTGTTAACAAACCTGAAGGCAGTAGGGTGGTTAAGTGTAAATGGGTTTTCACAGAGAAAGAGGGTATACCAGGGGTAGAAGCACCTAGGTTTAAAGCTAGATTGGTAGCCAAAGGTTTCATACATGTTGAAGGAGTTGATTATAATGAAATTTTCTCACTAGTTGTGAGACATACTACTATCAGAATTCTCTTAGCCTTAATAGCTCAATTTGATTTAGAATTGGAGCAATTAGACATCAAAACTGCTTTCTTGAATGGTGATTTAGAAGAAAGAATCCTGATGGAGCAACCTGGGTTGTTTGAAAAGGGGTCTACAAACCAAGTTTGTTTGTTGAAAAATCATTGTATGGATTAAAGCAGTCACCTAGGCAGTGGTATAGAAAATTTGGCTGGTTTATGGTGAATGCTAGGTTTATTCAAAGTAGCTTTGATGGTTGTTTTTATTTTAAGTGTTTGTATGGTGAGTGCTACATTTATTTGGCTTTATATGTGGATGATATGCTTTTAGCTTGTAAAGATCTTTCTGAAATTACTAGATTTAAGGAAGAGATGAGTAGACAATTTGAAATGAAAGACCTAGGGCAAGCTAAGAAGATCCTAGGAATGAATATTGAAAGGGATAGAAAAAATGGAAAACTGATCCTGTCACAGAAAGAATATGCTTTGGAAAGGTCATTAAGAAGTTTAACATGAGTAATTCCAAACTTGTCAAAACACCCTTAGGACAACAATTTAAACTCAGTTTAGAACAATGCCCAGAAATAATAGAAGAAAGGAAGGCTTGCATCCCGTATGCAAATGCAATAGGGAGCTTGATGTATTTGATGGTTTGTACCATACTAGATTTAGCCTTTGCAATTAGTTCTATAAGTAGGTTTATAAGTAATCCTGGGAAGAATCATTGGGAAGCTGTAAAATGGGTGCTTAGGTATGTGAGGGGTACACTAACTACTAGTATTGTTTATAGTAGGGGGCAAAATCAGGGGAATATGATTGTAGGATATGTGGATGCTGATTATGCAGGAAATGTAGACAATAGGAAATCCATGACTGGTTTTTGTTTCTCTTTTTGGAATAATCTGGTTTCTTGGAAGGCTAATCTGTAGGCAATTGTTACTTTGTCAACTACGGAAGTAGAATACATTGCCATTACAGAGGCTGTCAAAGAAGCAATATGGCTCAAGGGAATGCTTGAGGAAATGGGTTTGAACCAGCAACAGGTTCCAATCAAGAGTGACAGCCAAAGTGCAATTTTTCTGTGCAAAAATCAAGTGTTTCATGAGAGATCGAAACACATTGATGTCAGGTTGCATTTTATAAGGAATCTGATTGAAGATAAAGCCATTAAGGTGGAGAAGTTCCTGGGAGTGAAAACCCAGCAAACATGTTCACCAAGTCTATTGTTTTGGACAAGTTAAGGCTCTTTAAGAGCCTTCTGCACATTAAAGAAAATTAGAAGGAATTCCAGGGCAGTAAGTGAGGGCAATGATCAAGTGCCAAGGTGGAGATTTGTTGTGAGGTGGCAATTGATTTATGCCCACATGGAAGTCAAAATACAACTTGGGCAGTCAAAGTTATTATGCTAAAATCTAAGGGGCAATTCTGTCACATCTAGTCTTCAATAAACCTAATCCAAATTAGGTTTTGCTCATTTTCAGTTTCTCTTGAGCTTTCTCTCTTGGTTAACAGAGAGAGAGAGTTTGTTACGATTTGCTGGATGTGTTGGAAATCTGAAGAGCGTTGATGGAATCAACGGTGGTGGTAGGTCTTAGCTGGATTATTCCTTCAGTTACACTTTCTGTATAAATTTGTCTCTAATATTTGGTTATTGTGTGTGGTGTATGAGAGGTGAGGAGATCTGAGCTTTTACAGAGGGGTTTTGTGCACTCTGTAAAGGGTGAGCATAAATCTCTGTAAGGTTCTCTATTCTCATAGGAAAATCTGCTTATTGCCCTGGAGAGTGGATGTAGGTAATCTGTAAGATTACCGAACCACTATAAATCATTGTGTCTTTTATTTTTCCAGTTTATTATCTATTTATTCTTGTGATTTATTTGCTGTGTTGGATGTTTGGATTGCATCTTGTTTTCGTTTGGTCTCTTTAATTGCAACAGTATCTTTGTATATTGATTTTGTTCCATATATTTAATTCTTACCTTAAAAAAAAAAAAAAAAAAAAAAAGGAAAAGGAGGAAGAAGAAGATAATTAAGACCATTTTATTATGTAAGCCCCAAAAATTACATAAAGACCACTTTATGCTAAAGCTATAGCCATGGGACTTCTAACATTGTGGAGTCCATCATTCCAGGAGTACCACCCAAAGCCATACTCATTTTTGAGATACTTTCTTGCCATTCCACCTCTTGCTTTCACTTTAATAGTAAAACTCCTTTTCTGGCCGACATGGTTGAAGAACAGCACACTCGGAGTGGCCTTAACAGAGATTCCCATTGGTGGTTTTGATCTAAAGAAGTAGACACTTTTGCCATCACCAGCAACATTAGTGACTGTCCTTTTAACAATCACAGTGCCATTGAGTTTAGGAATAGCAAATGATGGATAATTGAGGTTGGTGATGAGGGTGGATTTTACGGGCTTGAATTTTGGTTACGGTTTATACATTACCGATCTTGCAAAGGTCGAGAAGGTAGTCTTCGTATGAAGCATCGTATACAAGACCAGGTCTACCGCTTTTGTAGGACGAAAATGGCCTGATCCAAACATAAAAGGAGTTGCGATTTGGCCCAGTTGATCAGTTATTGGCTCGCCCCTGTTGTTTCTCGATCCATCTGCAACATTAATTGGCCATTTTGGAGTTAGACATAGTTTGGTGCACATGAAAAAATCTATTAATGTGATAAAACGTGTGAATTTACCAGTGGTCATGATGGCAGATCTTATAGCGGCCTGCTCCATTTAGGATGCACAGCTTTGAGAAGTGTAGCAACGGCAGCCACATGAGGGGTAGCCATAGAAGTTCCTGATTGAAAATTATACTCAACAAATCGCTTATCGGAAGATAATGTGGTAACTGAATCTCCCTCGCTCCATGCTGCCAATATATTCAATCCTCAGGGCCGTGATGTCGAATGCAAAGAAAGCGAAAATCAACAAAGTAAAGAGATACATCAACTTAAACAAATTCAATGTTCCAACTTTCGTTACCTTGAGAAGATTAGGATCAATTGGATTAGGACCCCTACTAGAAAAAGAAGCCATGGATGGGGCAGGCTGAGAGTTGAACACTGTTTTTCCACGATTGATAATCGCCGTTGGATTCTTGGTAGATTTGATGTATTGAATAATTTTATTGGCATCATTGGAGGACACTGCAGTTCCTGGAAGGACATGAAAATCAAAAAGCAGTGTATCTCCATCATCTGCAGTGTTTCCTAATATATAACCTGCACCTCCAGCCCTCTTCACTTCTACCCCCTTTCCAACTGTCATTCCAAGCCCTATCATGCAGAAAACCACTTTTCCTTTTACCTTTTTAGGATCAAGAGAACCCGGAAGGCAGTGCCTGGAACCACAATCAATCATATTTTTATCAGAATCAATGTGTATTAATTAAAGCATCATACAAAACAATATAAGGAAAGGAAAAATTACTCTGCTTCATTCTCGGCAACTGCAGGAACAACCACATCTGGTGCATATACTAATGGATGTTTCTTCTCAAGCCCGTAAGGAGTTGTTTCTCCCTAAAATTAAATGACATATATTCAAGTTAAGAAAGGCATATATGAAAGCATAAGAATCAAAGTAAGTCATTAGAAGACATTGGCTAATCACCATGATTTTCAAGCCATTTCCTAACACGAAAGGCCCCAAGATATCACGGTCCAAGGAGCTAGCACCAACTGTGATAATCCACAGATAATCGTTGGACAATGTAGCCGGGGCAGGACCTGAATTTCCCGCTGCACAAACGACCACAATGTTGTTTTTGGCCGCGTGTAATGCACCATTAGCTATTGCATCTTCAGCAAAAAAGGTTCTTGGGAACCCAACTGAGATACTCATCACATCAACTCCATCTCTAATGGCATCGTCTATGCCCGCCAACATATCTTCTGGCAAACATGTGTTGCCAACCGCCATCTCTTCCTGAGGGATAGCCCAACAGACTTTGTATATGGCTAGGCGGGCCAATGGGGCGCCCCCGGAGGCAGTGCCACGTGCAAGCCCAGCAAACGTTACGTTACGACACAGGCCACCACCGTGGATGCCGTGTGGGTGCCATGACCGTGCTTGTCACGTGGCGAAAGGTAGTCCAATGTGTCATCAAGGCGCCCCCCCAATGCATGCTCATAACCTTTCATGTAGTACCTAGCTCCAATGATCTTGCTGTAAAAACGTCAAAATTAAGAGTAATGTGAAATTACAATAGAAGTGATTAAATTCTTAATTTTAATTTCACCATTTTCCCTGTTTATTGCAAATTGCAGCAATAATTGTAAAAGGTAGGAGACAGAGTGATTTAACACTCCAAATGCACGGGGATGGGGGCATCCAAGTAATAGACAAATACAATAGGTGAAAAAGAAGCCAAGAATAATAATGGAAGGTCAGATACTTTGTATAATACTGATAAAGTCGTCTTTTATATTATACAAAATTAGTATCAGAATCCAAAAAGATCCATGCTGTCACTGAAACCTGATGGTCAAGTCAACAATCTAGTCAAAAAGTTGTTAATTGCACTAGGGCTCAAGGATGACAATGATTAAGGTTTGGTATATATATGTAGACCCCAAAATATCACTTTTTCCTAATTATTATCCAAACTCTAAACCCATTATTATGGGTTTGTACCAAACTCATCTCCTGTTTTTTGGATAAGTTTTTTTTTTTATTTTTTTTTATTATTTTTTTTTTTAATGGTAGGGGTATTTGAGTCAATTTGCATATACTTTTACTAATCCTCAAGGACAATTAAATACCCTACAAGTCTAGTGTTCCAAAATAAGCTACAAATATAATAAGTGACTGCAATATTTGAATTCACAAAATCAATGAAATGAGCAAATCTTCTTGACTACTAGACCAACCCTTTGGGTATACCAGACTCATCTCAAACTTGTTAATTTCAAACCATTAACAAACCTTCCGATTAGATACTAGTATTCTCGGATTTACGGGTCAAATTATCATCTCTATTCACTTTTAGACTCTATGGTTAACACGTTTACCAATAAAATGAGAACATATTTGATTCAGGGTCGGCCCAAGGGGTAGGCAGGTGAGGCACCTGCCTAGGGCCCCCAAAAAAAAGGCCCGAAAAAGGGGTCCAAAATTATTTTAAGATTTTTTTAAATTAATTTATAGAAATACCATTGGACCTAAAAAAGTTTATAATTTTTTATCCAAACTGGTCCAAAGGGCACAAAAAAGCCAAAAAGGCCCGAATTCATTATAATTTTTTTACATAAATTTACCAAAAAACCATGTTTCATATTTTCCATTCACACCCCTAAATTAACTAAACTAGTTATTTAAATTCCTAAAATTTCAAAGCACCCACTCAATCCCTAAAATAATGAAAACATTGCATCTCCACCCCTCTACACCGTCATAGTGTCACGGTCGGCATTACAGTGATGATTCTGATCAATTTTCTCACCAAAATCGACCGGATTCATCACTTAATTATTTCCGAAACGTTTTCCTAGCCTTAACAACCCCCAATTTGGCTGATTTTTGTTGATTTTCGCAACCCATTTTCATTCTTCACTACGTGCGATAGCCATTTCTGGCACATATCCGCTATCGTTGACCTTCACCGACACCACCATCTTCGTCCCCTCAGCCCCCTCCCCAAAATCCCTCACTTACTTGACCCCGGTAGCCCACCGTCCACCTCTCGCCCTCACAAGAAAGATTAGGTAATTTGGTTGTATTAACAATTGAAAAAGATTTGGTTTCTAAACTTGAATATAAAAATTTAATTAGTGATTTTGTATCTCAAAAAGAAAGAAAAATAATTTTGAAATAATTTTTAATATATGCTTATATTATTAAAAGGGTCACAAAATATCTCTTATTTAAGATCACGAATATTTTTTAGAGGGTCCTGATTTAATTCCTTAAGTAATTGTCCCTTCAAAAGCAAGGGAGATATCACTTTCTTTATTCTATCAATGGCACTTCCTTTGTCAGCACATTTCAAATCAAAACTGACGATAAATAAAGACATAAATTAACCTGTTTCTTGTTCCATTGATTTCTTTAATCCGAAGATCCTTCTGAAATAAATAGGTTTGATCCCTCCCCACATATTCACATGCATATCTTTTATTTAGTGCAGTAAAGTAAATAAAATAAAAGAGGACAAAGGATAAAGAAATTGAAACACTCACTTAATATTGCAGTGAGAAGAGTCAAAAGCATCCCCAGTTTGGCAGATTCCCTTCCATGATTTTGGAACAGGTCCCATTCCTTCGTCATTAAAGCTCTCTGATTCTGGCCATATACCTAATTATAATAATAATAATAAACAAACTCACTTTCACGTGTAATCATATTTCTTTAAAAAACATCATAAAATAAAGAAATCGGAGCAAGTTTTTCCTCGAAAATTACAGAGAAGATAAGAGAAAGTCACATGTAAAACAGAACATATGCAAACAAATTCAACTTGATTTCAAATTAGTTTATGGTTTTTACCAGTATCCAAGACGCCAACTATTACTTCTTGTCCGTATTTGGCTTTTGATAAGAGGCCTTCTCCCATCTTGTAGTTATGTCTTCCTCTTCCTCCATCCTCGTTTAAGCCTAGAAATTCCCATGATCTTGTTGTCTGTAATGTGTACAATCCTGGTTCGCTTTTATGCACTGATACAACTTCTTCCAATTCTGTAAAATAATCATATGCATATCAATTGTTTGCTATGAGTGTCACAACAAAGAGAAAGTACGTAAAACAAATTAAGAGATTAATTTGATTACAACATACCTGAAAGTTTGGAGGCTTCATCAAAAGTGAGCACTGCGGCGAAGCCATTGATGCTGTATTGGTAACTGTAAAGACGAGAAGCCTTAGCTTCTTCCTCATTGTTTTTCACAGAGAGCAAATATGAATGGTGGGTGTCTTCTATCTCATGCAATGCTTTTTCTCCATTGTGTCCACGAAACTGAACTATGTAGACCTGTCATCATTCAAATTAACCATATTAAGTATATATTCATATACACATTCAACAAAAACTTCTGTGGCTAAAAACAACAAAAGAAGAAAAAAAAAGAGACTGCAAAAGACTTACGTTTTCTTCTTCACAAGAGGCTAATAGAGGAAGAAGAAAAAGAGCGAATAGAAAGATATTGATATTGTTCATGGTTAGTAATTATATATCTTGTAGTTCTGATGATGAGTATTTATACTTGCGTAAAGTATATCTTAACTGTTCAAAAAATTATATAACATATAAATCTATGATCACTGGGGGATGGATACTTCGTAGGATGGCTGAACTGACATATTACTATGAACATATCACATATTGGCTTATAAATTCTCCATGTTGACATGATAATTAAAAAAAATCACATCCAGGGGTGAAACTGCAAATTTTCAAACATAATCAAGGGAGTGTTAACACAAGTTGATAATAATTTGCAAATGGAATACAAAAAAGATAATAATCAAATATTAAATTAAGCCACCCCTCTAACTTCTATTGTTGACCTTATTTAATCCATCACTATATGCTTGCTACAAAATTAGGAGGAAATGCTTTCAAAACGATTTAATTAAACCTTTTTTTATTAAACAATATGATTAAAACATAATTTTTGACCGATTCTATTATAAGATAACATTATTTTTGTTTGATCAAATATGTTGAAATTAGTCAGTTTATTAACATAATACTAAAAACCGATCACAGAATAACCACGACGGTTTAATTTGTTACTATTTCTTACAAGGGTTGCAAGATTGTCCAAGAAAATGGAAGGGGTTATTAAGATTCGTATATTAATTTAATGTTTGAGAAAGAATAAGAATCTGCTGATGTCAGTATGTATGATGACATCAGTATTATCGAGTAACTACCTGGGTCCATTTTTAAAACATGGATATTAATTTAACGTTTGAAAAAGGACAAAATATTTATGATCAGGATTTTTATGTTTAATCATATTTTAATTTGTAAAAGGTACTTAGGTATGTAGAATGTTGCTTCAACCGTTAACAAGAAAATTGTACCCAATAAAGTAATGCTTTAATTGAAAAGGAAAAAAAAAATGTTCCTCTTGTGTAAGTATCTGGAAGTAATTTTTTTCTAAAATATTTTATCAAATGTTTCTCTAAAACATGATTTAAGTGTTTTTTTTTTTTTAAACTCAAAATTGTTTCTGAAATATTTTACCTGACGTACACATCTAATTTCTTCTTTGTCATTATAATCTTCATCTTTCTTGAGTTTCTTTGTGCACAAATATATAGAACATGTAGTGGATAATTTCTCTTTTGGTTTGGAGATATCTTGCAAAATGGACTCTGCGATTGAGCAAGAAGTTTATTTGCAATTCAATCTTGTAACGGGTACTATATAAACACAATCATGATCTCTTTGAGGGAGAAGATCCTAGAGAAAGACTAAGAAAAGAAAAAACCCGGGAAGGAAAACTCGTTGAGATGACTCTTTATAAATAAGAATAACTCTACAACTCAACTTGCAAATGCACTCAATAACATAATAGTGGACATAAGTTTTGCATAAGAAGCACCACATTAAAAAACCTTTTATTGTTCTTTATTGTTTATGAATATTATCATTCATTTGCTATCGTATTGCCCCTATAATCTATTGCCGATTCATCAAGATTACGCACTCATCTTATGTGATTCTAGCAGTGTCAATCACGTACCTCTGATTGATGCAATTTTCCGCATCAATAGAACATAATTTTCTTAATACGAGTTTTGACACCTTGTGTTCTATTGATCAAAGAGAGAATTTATCCTTGAATTTAAAAATACATGTAAAATTTGAGATATAGTTAAGTATTGAGTAATCTCTGTATAATATTAAGGGGGTGTTTGGATCATATAGTGTTTTATTATAGGAGTATGTTATATTAATGGAAAGATAGAACATCTTGAAGATTACTAGAAATGTTTAGAAAATGTATTTGATTGATTTGAATAAATTGGTGAATAACATATTTTGTTGGGAAAATAAATGGGTGGGTATATTATATAGATTACTAAATTGCCCTTCTTTTAAAATATTAATATAATATTATTTTTTGAATAATTTCTTTTAACCCTCTATATTTGAAATTTTGCTAAAACACTCAAGCCATATAAAACTTTAATTTATAGCAAAATCACCCCCACTCACCCCAAGCCACTACTGGCAACAAGCCACCACTGGCAGTTGACGAAATAGCGCACAATTGGCCCTATGGTAGGTCGTGCGCCGACAAAGCCATTTCCGGCCATGGATCACAAATCCATGGCCGTTTCATGGCCACAGATTCACGGCCATAGAAACGGCAAGTTTTGGTTGTTTTCGGCCATGGATGTGCTGGAAAAGGCCTTATTGGCGTACAACCGACTAGATCCCACGGTCGTACACCATTACGACAAGTGACGCCGATGGCTGGCGATGGTCTTGGGTAGCTGGGGGTATTTTGTTAAATTTTAAACTTTTTTGTGACTGGGGTGTTTTAGCTAATTTCTCAAATGTAGAGGGGCTCGGTAATGGTTATTTGGTAAATATTTGAGGACAATTGTGTCCGAAATAGTATTTAATTAAGGCCAAAATAGGTATAAAAATCAAGATTACCCAGTAATGTTTTAATCTTAGGAGTGGGGGAGGGTATCGGATTACCCACCACATTACCAATAATAAACACTATTTGCAATAAAAAAATTCTAGTAATATTTTATTACTTGCAAACCAAACACCACAATCTTGCAAAATAAACAAAGATTACCCTCGTTATCTTATATGCCCCTGATCTAAACGCATCCTAAGAGAACAAATACATTCAATATTTTTTACTGCAAGAAGACTATTTCCAAACTAAGAATAAACACCATCATACCTTGGGTGGTCTCCTTCACAATCTCGTTTACACAGTTCTAGATCATATCCTTATATGAGCCTAACTGGGTGCAACAAAATAACACCCCGTAAGGACTTCTTTTATAAGCCATCTTCAATTAATCCTTTATGAAATTGTATTTTATTTGGTGAAACAGAATTAATTTATACACATTATATTGATCACAGAGTTGTTTGCTTGTTTCAACTTGTTAGGAAGTCATAAAACCCACATCAAATCTAAGAATTTCACATTTCAATTTCAAACTCATTTATTAAACTTAACAAAAATCAAATGTATTATCCAAAATTAACTAAATACTGATTCAATAGACAATTACGTCAATTATATACATAAAATGATAAAAATAGCTTAAGCCAATATAGCTTATGATCTTTCATCAATTAAAAAGGTAGAAGAAGATATTTTTAAGTAAAATAACAAAAAATGAACATGATCTTACCTTATGACCTCCAAATGAATAGTATTTCTTGATTAATCAAACCAAAGGAAGAAGAAAGTATAAGAGAAGATGAAAAAAACCGAGGAAGAGAGAAATATGAAAAAAAAAAAAAATGATTATTTTTGAACCTCAAGACCAATAAAATATGAAAATATCTTAATAAGGTCAATAAAATATGGGTATTTTAGTATGATCAAAATTGTTAAATACTATAAAATATAAACCTATTTTTAATAATTTCATGATTTCTATGGGTCAAATGAAAATATCTTAGTAGGTCAATAATTTCACTGAATATACGTTGGCTATAATACAAAAAAAAATTTGTCTAATTCATAAATCTATTAAAAAAAATTAAAAATTAATAAAATATCATTAATTTTTTTAGGCTAATCAAAAATTTATTTTGAGTCGACTCTTAATTATTATTATTATTTTAAATTATTACCAACTTTAACGGTATAAGAAACTATAAAGAAAATTTCAACCAATTTAAAAATAAATATTTTAATAAATTGGGTGTGTTTAGAACATGCTGGTGACGTACTTAAGAAGAGTAATGGGCTGGGCTACACCATTTGCTTCTTCTTTGATCCTCATTGGGGGTAATTAATTGATTTTCATTCTTTGTTTAAAAAAAAAAAAAAAAAAGTAAAAAAATGTTTGATTATGTTTTTCCAAAATTTATAATTGAATAACCAAAGTACATTAATAATTGAATACTTCAAAATTAATGTTAAAAACGAGTGAGATTACAAATATGTAATAATTTACGTTAAAACGAGTGATATTACAAATATATAGTATTTTTAAATTCAAGTGATATATTATATCCTATATGGCATTGTCATGCCACTTATTATATCAATCCATCATTATAAACAAATGTCAAATTAAATGACATATATTACGATAGGCTATATTAAACTAGATATATCATTTTTATTCTTAACGAAACATATGCAAATTTTCTTCTTTATCATATAATGTTAGCCTATATTAAATCGGATAATCTAACTTTTACAAGACTGATTAGTAGATTAAGCCATACTAGATTAAATTGTTTAAGCATTTTTAAAAGGCAAAACGTATTTTAGTTATTTTTGTCGTAAATATCATTGAGGTCAATTAAGTCTACTCACATGATTTTGTTATTTTTTTAATTTAAATAAAATCTTGACATTTTTGTCTTTTTAAGTATTAGAATGGCTATAAGGGTAATTTCCTAACAATTTTGGGATATTTTGCCAATATAAACAACACCTTAAATCTTCCCTTAAGATTTTATGTAAATTGCAAATTTCACGTTAATAATATTCTTATGATATAAGCAACTTCTCATTAACCTTGATATACCCTCCGGAGATAAATATTTTTATTCGTACAACACTCTTACCGGATCCTATCCAATCCGATCCAATCTGACTTGACTAGCTCATACTAATTCTCTAAGATTCATTAATAAGGAGATTTGAAAACAGTCAGATCTACGATCAAAGATCTAGTCGTTGACGACGACCATATCTTGGTCATCATTAACAACCATATTTCTATCTGTCATCGTTGATGGCTAGATTTTTAGCCATAAATCTGGTCGAAAATGGATGGGAGATCGTTCATGCAAGGTTAGTCCGATCCAGGTCGGTGTGTCGTTACAGCAACGGTGGTGACTGCTAGTGGGTGATAGTTGCTTGGGTGGGTGGGGGTGTTTTTGTTAATTTTAAAGCTTTTATTGAGAAAAACAATTGTTAAATGTTTTGAGTTGAATAGAATAAGATTGGATTTTGAATTGAATAGAAAAGTAATTATTTTATTGGATTGGATAAGATAGGGTAAAAATAGTGTGTCAAAAAGCAGCCTTTTTTTTTTTTTTAAATGCGCCCTTCTTCCCCTTCTTCATAGCTTTGCCACTTTATATATATTAAAAAATTTCAATTATAGTGGTAGGATATTTTAGATCTAAATAATTTATTTCACTTTCAAATGTTTTTTTTAATAAATTAAAATCATTTTTGTTAACACTTTTCTCTATTTAATGGATTACTGGGAGGAAAGTCTCTATCAATATTGGTCCATTTAATTATTTAATTTAAAGTCTTTAAAGTTTCAATCATCTTAAAATACGTCAATTTACTTTAAAGAGTTTGTATATGAAATATTATCCTTATAAGAGATGTTGGATCATTGGATGGGAAAAGAGAACTCAAAGCCCAAGTCATTTTATACATCTAATACCATATTTTTAGCCACCTAATACATGATTAATTTAATGCAATTTGGCTTATAAAATAAAAAAAATATATATATATATATATATAGAAAGAGAGAGAGAGAGAGAGAGAGAGAGAGAGAGAATAAGCTTAGGATAAACATGAATACATGAAACCACCTTTAGACGTCATTAGTTTCCTTTATTATTTTCAAATAATTAGACGTCATTTTTTCCTAATTATCTTTCTTTAGTATAATTATCTCTCATTAATATAAACATAAAATAAAAAGTTTGATGAGATAAAACCTTTATGTATAATCAAATTAAAAAAAAGAGGGAGGGGGTTGGGGGTGGGGGTGGGGGCGGCGGGGAAGGGGGAGGGGATTAATCTAAAATAAATTAATACATATAATCATAAAAAGCATTTATCTTAGGTTTTAGAAAAATAATTTGAGTAAAACTATAGTTTATGGTAAAAGGATTTGAAGTAATTTTAAAATAAAATTACGTCAATTATTAATTTAAAACAGCAAGACAAAGATTTTAAAAGGATTTAAGAAGTGGTTTTGAAAAGAATTAAAATAAAACAGAAATCCCAAGGGTTAAAACAACAAGTTTCCAGGAGAGAAATAATTTTATAAAATCAAATACAAATCAGAAAATTACGAAAAATTAAACTTAGTCTTCTAATTTTCTAAGATTTTAGAAAATATAAAATCAATAAAAATTTTAACTTAAAATTCCTATTTGTGGGACAGCTGTCATGCATGTGATGTAGTGTAGAATTATCATGTGATGCATATATATTAATGGTAACATGTTTGCGTGATTGACGTTGAGATCTAGCTTTTGTTTATAAACTATAGAGACAAAATCGTCACGAATCTTACTAACTACCATTAATCAATTACTTAATTTCAAACAATGCTTTGCTTTTTGTCTGACTTCATGAATGATTATTTTGAACATTTTTATTAACAATCAAACACATTGAACCCTAATTACATTACATCTAGTCTCAAAATAAAAAAACCTCTTCTTCCTCTCTTTCCATCAATGGGAAACGTCTTCTCAGACTTGA
>CM047909.1:23131976-23188559 GCA_026229545.1 Pistacia atlantica | reverse complement strand
TAATCAAATGCAGTACGAAAAAGTTCAAAGTTTAGCATCACAATTTCTACAACTTCTTCATCTCACCGTCCAATTCTATACCAATCTGGCCAATAGAAAATCCATGCTGACTTGGACTGTATAAACCAGAAAATATACCAGCCACAGATTATGAACCTGAGAAATTTGACATATACATTTGTATTCTTGTCAGTATAAGTGCTTTCTAAATTGCACCTTTCTAAATTGCATACTGCTCCTGTTATCAATTTAGTTGCTTCCGTTTTTATGTAAGTGTTTGTTTTAAGAGTGTTGATGGTTTTGAAAGAAATAAAATTGGCTGCAAGTTTCACTTCACCAAATAGAAATTCACTCAAAAAAATTCTTCAACCAAACCTTCTGATCTGCAGAAGGCATAATCGTGTTGATGTAAGCAGCTTCTGATGTGGGATCTATACCTGATATTATAACTATCAACAGTAATCACGACCAAGAATTCTTTTAAGAATAAAGAAATTAAAACAAAATCAAATATTTAAACCAGCTGCACGAACAATCGGCTTTTACTTTCCACCAAGAAAGTGCCTTAAAGAAAAAGTAACTAAATGAATAACCTTTGATCTTCAAACATCCAAGCCTGAGAGTAAAACAAACTAAATAAACTTTCAACACTCAAAAAACCAAAAATCCAGATAAGATCCCAACATCTTATTTCCCTTAATTTTCCCACAGTTTCTCAGCTACCAAACAAGAAAATCAAACTACTCAAAAGAAAAACCAAAAAAAGAAAAAAAATTCAAATTCAAACAAACCATCAAGACTTTGACTTCCTCTTAACAAAAGTTATATATGCACCTGGACGGCGGTGGGCTGGAGACGAGACTCGGCTGAAACTATGGCGGTTGCGGCGGCGTTAACGGTGTCGACACTGTTGTTGTTTACACTACTCATCTTTGATTTCGAAACATGAAACGAAGTTGTGATAACATCTACGTTTCGATTTCGATCTCAAAATGGATGATAAACAAACAAACAAACAAAGCAAGCGTTTCTGCAAGAGAGAGAATTAATTTAATTTAACAAAGTTGCGAGTTATAATAATAATATAAATATATTATTATTATTATATGAAAAATGAATCAAGTTGAAGAAGATATACAAAACAAATACAACATAGATCAACTCTCTTCGGGTTCAGTTTCTCTCCGGTCGTTATCCTCCAGTTTTCATCCATTTTGCACTTAAGTTTTTGACACGTCAGCTGATTGGATGGTATGGACCCAAAACGTTTTTAATCAACATTTTGATTAATATGTACGTGAAGTTTAATCTCTTGGAGGACGCTAAAACATTGTTCGATAAAATGCCTGAGAGAACCGTTGTTTCTTGGACAACAATGATATGGGCTTATTGTAATGCTAAGATGAATGACAAGGTGTTTGAATTCTTTATTTTGATGCTTAGAGAAGGTGTTAGACCAAATATGTACACCTACTCTTCCATTTTGAGATCTTGTGTTTGTTTACTCAATCTTAGGCAGCTTCATTGTGGAATAATTAAAGTTGGTTTGGATTCTGATGTGTTTGTTAGGAGTGCTTTGATTGATGTTTATGCCAAATGGGGTGAGTTGAAGAATGCACTGTGTGTTTTTAATGAGATGGTGACTGGAGATTTGGTTGTTTGGAACTCAATCATTGGAGGGTTTGCTCAGAATAGTGATGGTGATGAGGCTTTGAATCTTTTCAAGAGAATGAAGAGGGCTGGTTTTGTGGCGGATCAGGCCACGCTAACGAGTGTTTTGAGGGCGTGTACTGGATTAGCGCTGTTAGAATTGGGGACACAAGTCCATGTTCATGTATTGAAGTATGACCAAGATTTGATACTTAACAATGCGCTTTTGGATATGTATTGCAAGTGTGGTAGCTTGGAAGATGCAGAGTCTGTTTTTGATAGGATGGTAGAGAGGGATGTGATTTCTTGGAGCACCATGATTGCAGGGTTGGCACAGAACGGGTACAGCCGAAAGGCGCTGAATTTGTTTGAGTTGATGAAAGCCTCAGGTTTAGGACCGAATTATATTACAATTCTTGGTGTTCTATTTGCTTGTAGCCATGCAGGGCTTGTAGAAGATGGATTGTATTACTTCCAATCTATGAAGAAGCTTTATGGGATTGAACCAAAAAAGGAGCATTATGGCTGTGTAATTGATCTTCTTGGAAGGGCTGGGAAGCTCGATCAAGCAGCTAAGTTAATACATGAGATGGAATATGAACCAGATGCTGTGACATGGAGAACTTTGCTGGGTGCATGCAGGGTTCACCGGAACACCGATCTTGCTATATATGCTGCCAAACAGATTCTAAATCTAGATCCCCAAGATGCAGGAACATACATACTGTTATCTAACATTTATGCAAATTCGCAAAGATGGGACGACGTAGCAGAAGTTAGGAAGACCATGAGAGACAGGGGAGTGAGGAAAGAACCAGGGTGCAGCTGGATTGAAGTAAATAAGCAGATTCATGCTTTCATTTTTGGAGATAGCTCACATCCACGGATAGATGAAATCAATAGGGAGCTCAACGAGTTAATTCACAAATTAGTAGCAGTGGGTTATGTGCCAGACACAAATTTTGTTTTGCACGATCTTGAAGGAGAGCAGAAAGAAGACTCAATTCGATGCCACAGTGAAAAACTGGCAATTATTTTCGGTTTGATGAGCTTGTCAAGGGGTAAGACCATCAGGATCAGGAAAAATATTAGGATATGCGGGGACTGTCATATCTTTGCAAAACTCACAGCAAAGATGGAGCATCGAACTATTGTGATCAGAGACCCTATCCGGTATCATCATTTTCAAGATGGAATTTGCTCCTGTGGAGATTACTGGTAGCAGATGTTAAAGAAACGCTTGAAACCACACTGCTACTCTCTCAGTGTCGAACAGGAGGAAAAGTTGATAACCAACTTTAGCAGAACACACAAAGCTTCTGCTTTATTCAGATAGTCATGTAGATTCAAGCCATTTTGAAGCTTAAAGCCAGAAACAATAGATCGTAAGAATTACTTCTCAGTGATTGTTCAACTTAAGAGGGATCAATGAGGTTGATGGACATGATCACTACTCATAACAATTTGAATCTAAGTAGGCTATGAGCCACCAAAGAAGTTGACAGTGTGGCCAATAAATCACCTGTACTCAAGAAATGATAAATAATATGTAATTTTTTCATGAAGCTACCATTATTGGGTCATCAGATGGATATTAAATGCAGTTGAAAACTATATGCAATTTGGAATGAGAAATGATATAACAAATACTAGGATGCTGTCGCAAAAGCAAAAATCCTTTACCATAACATTCAGCAAACAACACATTTAACCAGTCCTCGTACCAGATTGCTTCCTTATTTATTGACACATCAGAGAGACATCTATTAACCTCAACTCCCATATGTTACAATGAGGCCGAAACAGAGATCATGATGACTTGAGAGAATTAGTCTCAATTAGAAATGCACTGTGCTGGTTGCTTACAACTCATCTCTTGAGATTTCTTCCTTTGTGTACTGAACATAAGATGCATAAGCTTTAATTATGGACTCGTAAATGTCAATCCCTTTCAGGTATTCAGCCTGGTTTAGAAACTGCAACAAGGTGAATACAAGGCTGTCAGATCACAAGCATTTTGCATGCATATTGGATTTATCCGACATTGCAACAAGATGACATGAATTATGATGGTTAGATCCAATGCACGTTGACTGCAAATAAGATTTATCACACAGCAAAAAATAGGTTTGTTGGATATGTCACGTTTAGCAATGTAAAGCTAGTTAGGAAGAAAAGAAAAGAGAGAGATAGAATCTGGAAACACCAGAGCAAAAGATGCCCCAGGGTGAAACAAGACAATCAAGCAAGGAGCTATCAGTAAAATTCATGTTCGATGCTAGTAAAGTATTACTTGAAGTTAGTCTTGCCAATATTATGGCAGCAAGAGAAATGCTATTAGTTATCCACCACATATATACCAGTGTCGGACAAATCACAAGCACAAGATCCCAATTTAAACAAGGTTTTTCATTTTTATGAATAAAACCCATAGGCAGACACATAGAAACTATACAATCAACAGAAAGTCAAAACAATGGATAGACATTCACCTCATTATGGTCATGAAGCAGAACCGGGGTGTTTGCCATGGGAGAGAAGCCAATCGCTGGCAGGCCTTGGTTGCGGAAGTAGCGAGCATCTGTGGAGGCGGGAAAGATATCAGGCTTACCAAGTTTTCCATTAGCATTTTTAACAGCATCCTCCAAAAGGCTCCACCATGGGTTTGAACTATCGGTAGCTGTTATCAGTGGTTTCCCAAACTTGTTGTGTATAGAACCTTTCTGCTTGAACTGTCCAAGCAAGTATAAGATAAAACTTCAAGTCATTTGACAAAGCATAGAACATCTGTAATAGTTGAACCAAATAGCTTTCTCCATTCAGTGACCAATGGAAAATGCACACTTATCCTTTATGTAATGGAGAGACTTCATATACTAATACTAAATATTTCAAAAGGGAAGCATCATTCTGTTGAAAACTTCGCATGCAGAGATCATCACAGATAGCAAAAACAAAGGAAAGCATTCTTTCTTGCACTGCCGAAATGATACGAATATGTAAGAGTCTTAAAGAATTATCAGTACCTCAAATGTCATATTGCGTGAAGCAGGTGCCCATTCTTCAGCAATTCGTCTTTCCAACGCTTCTGCATCTGCAGTAGGAGGGACCCGAATATCAAGACCTGCTTCTGCTTCAGATGGTTGCAAATTCATGACAAAACCCTGGTAGACAGAAAGAAAAAGGATATTCATTTCAAAAGCTAACAGCATATATCATTTTCCTATTTGATGCTTAGATTCTTGTGGAAAATATAAATGATCATTCCTTTTTTTTTTTTTTGTTCATTTTGTATGTTTGAGAACAATTGCAATTGTTGAATGACTGTTATGCATTGCATCTTGAGGAATACACCATATTTGTTTTATGCCTGATATTTATATCTCCATTTACAATAGGTAGACCAAAAATGTATATTATCACAGGCTTACACTTTTCCATCAGCAGAAAAACTCATAAAGTGGTGTTGCAATCTATAGAAAAGTTACAAATACATCAAATAAAACTCTCCAAAATCCGAAGTAGAGCATAATGAGTTTCTTAAATGATTCATTATACTAAATAACTAAATAAGTAACAGAAGCAATACCAATTAATCTAAAACCACATTCCAAAGTACTAAAAGAACTCACAGTAGGTGATGGGGTGCCAGCTTTAAGATATACAATGTTAACCGAAATGACCTCCCCTTCACCCTTCAACCCAGCCTTCACCAAATCAAACTGTGAAGCTCTAAACCTCCTCACACTCTCAATGCTCTTATACAAATTCTCCATCGCACTGTTATCATACAGCTTTGCGCCATGGCCTGGAGCCCCCTTAGCCTTAATAGCCAGCCACCAAGCACCCTTCTCTGCATAAAATGCCCTGTAATTTTCATTGGGAGACGGCAGACCTGAATTCCAAAGTAACAATAACTTTTAAGAAATTACTCATACAAAAGCAAAACTTAAAAGTTTTTAAATAAGGAAAACACTGATACCAACATAAAAATTCATTTTTTTTTTTTACCTTCATCAAGGACAATACCAACATTCAAGTTTTTGAAGATGTCAGACTCTGCAAACTTCTCAGCTCCATCATGACCTCCAATCTCTTCATCAGCAGCAAAAGCCAAGTAAATTGTTCGAACAGGCTGAAACCCACCTGCCTTCAATTTCCGAATCGCCTCTAAGTATTGCATCCCAACGCACTTCATGTCCTGGGACCCTCTGGCGAAGATATTTCCCTCCGAATCCAGGTGGGCCCCGAAGGGGTGGTGGGACCATTTTTCCGGCTCAGACGGAACGACGTCGGTGTGTGAGTAGAGGAGGATGGAGGGTAGGTGAGGGTTGGAGCCGGGCCATTTGAGAAGAACGATGGGTTTGTTTTTAGCGAGCTCGAAGGTCTGGGATTCTAAAGAGAGGGATTGGGCTTGTGACAGGAGGAAGGCGGTGGCTTTCTTGTAGTCAGGAGATGGTTGAGAGGTGTTGATTTGGAGATATTCTTGGAATCTTGAGATAATAGCTGATGAAGGGTCTTGAGATGAGTTTGTGAAATGTAGTAGATAAAGAAAGAAGAAGATCTGAAGAAGATGATAATGAAGAATCAATTTGGTCTTCATTTTCGTTTATTTGTTTGCTTTTCTTGGTTCACTGATTCACTTCCCTTTACCTCTAAGCTCTAACAGCATTCTCATTGCTAGTTAATAATTTATGTGTAACAGTAGTTAACAACTGATGAAGGTTAGTTGAACTTGGACACTCTTGGGGATTTTGTTATGAATAAGTCCATCCTTACAAAGAAAGCTTAAAAGCCTACAAAGAAGCTTACAAAGTGAAGAAAAAAATAAAAAAAAATAGAAAAAGAGAAAGAGAGAGAGAGAAATGATGAAGATGAAGGGTGGAAGTTATCTTTGTATGTCTCTTTTGTAGGCTTTTTTGTAAGACTAACATTACCGTTTTGTTATCACGAGGAGCAACGGTTGACGATCCACTATATTGTATTTTTGCTTGCTTGTAGTTGTAGATGCTCTGGTTTCTTATAGTAACAATATCAAGAAGCTGATTTAGGTATCTGTATACTGTTCCATTTCTCAATGCCTCAGCCCATGTTTCTTTAATGAGTAATACTATCGCCAGGTTGCGTATCGAATATGTGCATCGAATGACGTGACAAAATCATGACCGTTGATTCATTATCAGTTAATATTAATCAACGGTCAGGATTTTGTCACGTCATTCGTGCACAGATTCGGTGCGCAACCTTCGGTGGCTCTATCATTTTCGTTCTTTATTTCTTGCACGAGTAGGAGTAAGCTGTCAAAACGGCATGGTGCAACTTCAGTGGGTCAGGTAGTTTTTCTGGTAAAGTTTTTTTTTTTTTAAGTCACCACGGGTGTCCGAATCAATTTGTACGCACCTCAACTGATTTTCGGGTCGTTCTAATCCCCAGGGCCCTGAAATTGTCAATCGGATAAGAGCCATTGTATCACTCAAATAAAAGCCTTAGTGGCTACCACTATAAGTGTCTAGAGGACTTGAACTCAGGAACTCATAAAATATTCTTTTGCTCTTTTACTATCAGACTACTTAAAAGTGGTTGTTCTTGGTAAAGTTGGGGTATAATATATTATATTTCTCTGATGTCTTTGGTAGTTGGCTTTTTACTTAACAAAATTTATTTTGGAGGACAAGAATTCACTTACTGATGAATGCCTCCCATTTAACCAATGTTTTAAAATTCGACCCAACCCGATCGGTTCAACTGGGACTTAGGGCTTTCACCAAGCCAAATTACCCGTTTTACTATTCACCAAAAACCTTAGAAATTGGGATGATGATCAGCAAACAATCGAAGACCAGAATGTCGGGGCTTTTGAAGAGAAAGTGCCGATGAGTACAAAGGTGGCGACGAAGTTGATTTCCGATAAGTGGATCGACCGAAAATAAAAAATAAATAGGCAATGGGTAATCAAATTGACTTTCGCCTGATTGACGAGGCTAAGTCAAAGCAGGTGAGTTTTGGTCGAGGTCGAGGGAGTATTGCAGACGGGGGATTTTCGATGGTGAGATCTAGCCGAACGCTCAGTAGATTTGGCTGAAATTGGTAGATACGGGCTCATGATCGACAAACAATCGAAGACCGAGAATGTCGAGGGGCTTTTGAAGAGAAAGTCTTGAGTAGTACAAAGGTGGCGGCGAGTTGATTTAGATAAGTGGATCGTAGAAAATAAAAAAATAAATAGGCAAGCGACAAGCGGTGACTTTGCTTGAGTGATTAGCGAGGCTAATGGGGGTGGGGTGAGGTGAGTTTTGGTCAGGAGGCTGAGGGGAGTATTTTCGTGGTGATGGGGGGATTTTCGATGTTAATGGTGGTGAGATCTAGCCTGGAATGTCGATGTCGACGTCGGTGAGATTTGGCTGAAATTGGTAGATATTGGGTAGATTTTATGGGCTCAAATGATGATTGGAATTGTATTTGGTGTGTTCGCTGGACCTGGCAAAACGGGCGAGTGGGCTGGGTATGATCGGGTCTAACGGGTATGGGTCGATTTAAATGGACCCAATATTTTGGACTTGCACCCTACCCTATGCTGGTATGGGTGGACCTGCGGGTGCCCGTACTGTTCACTCCAGTTTTGGATTTTTGCAGTTACACCCCCAAATCTTCCTAAAATCTTGATTCTTGAGCAAAATTTGTCACCAACCAAACAGAAAAAAGAAACCCACGTTTTCTTCCAAGTTTTCTCACCAACCAAACAGAAACCCAGAACCTAACAAAGAAAAAGATAAAAGAACTTTATCGATTGTCCTTTCATTCCTCATCAACCAAATAAACCCACATAAAAAAATATGAAAAACGAAAAAATCTACAGAAGAAAAGAGAAAAAAACTTTACTGATTGTTCTTGATGCGCCAACATGGAGAGTACAAACGTGGCTGATGAGAAACGAAGACAGGAGAAGCGGCGACGATGGAGTTAAGGATTTCGGTGACGATGAGTTTGAGAGAAAGTTGATGAGAGACAGAGAAAGTTTGAGTTAGGGATTTTGCTATTTGGGGCAAAAACATGGGAATGGGGATCACTTTGAGAATGAATTGACATGGTCTTAAAATTCTCTAAATCGTTGGTTGAAGTTGTAACTGAAGGAGAAGCAACCTGAGAAGCTTCCACAAGCTTTCTTGAACGTTGGCGGCCTTGGTGAAGCTTGCATTAACAACGATAAATTTGTATTTGGTAGCGAATCAAAATCGAATTTTCATTTAATTCGATCAAAACTATGAAATAAGTTTTTGATATTTAATGGATGATCCCTCTGTCTTTTGTTTCTAGCCCTCTTTGTCTTGTTCTTGTTAACTCCCTCTCGCTTCTCATCATCTTCTTCCTCAACTTTCCTACATCAGTTCACCACCCATTTGGATTCCTCAATTTTTAATTTCAGGGTATCCCTGCAAAATGAAAAGAGAAAAGGTTTTTTTTTTTAAAAAAAAAACAAAAACAAAAAACAAACGGGTACCCGCAGGTGTACTCGCTTGACCCGTTGGCAAAACGAGTTAGTTAGAATACGGGTAGAAGAAAAACGGGTCCAATATTAAAGACCCACACCTTATATTTTTTACCCGAGCTTAGGGTTGACCCACGGGTCCAGACCCGTTTTGCCAAGTCTAGTTGCCGCTACCAACCAGTCTATCGCCAATTTGTATCTGGGGTATATTTGCTAAATTTCAAACCTATAGGAACTTAACATAATTTCTAAGGGTATATTTATTAAATTTTAATTTTTTTGTCACCTGGTTAAACCAATCAACATGGGACCTAGCAATTTTGCCGGGTTGGTGCCGTAGGGGATGCTGATGAATGATTATTTTGAAGCTAAACAGCTATCTTATATTCGTCTCATGGTTGCGTACTTGCGTTAGAATCTCCTAAGGGAGCGTTTGGTTCAGGAATGTTAGATTACTGGGAATATTAGATTACTGGAAAGATAGATTACCTTGAAAGATTACTGGGAATCTTTAAGAAAATATGTTTGGTTAGTTGGTGGGTATGTTATATTAATATGTTTGGTTATGGGAATAAATTGGTGGGTATGTTATTTAAATTACTAAATTGACCCTCTTTTAAATATTAATATAATATTATTTTTATTATTAATTTTTGAATAATTTTTTAACCCCTAATATTTCAGATTTAGCTAAAACACCCCCGCTTATAAAAAAACTTTAATTCATGGCGAAATCACCCCCACCTCCTGCCGCCGCTGCTGCCATGAACAACAGAGGAAGCGTGGAGCCCACAAAACTAAGAAAATTATGTGGGAGGCTCGGGAGGCTTGATATGGCGTTTTGAACCATATTGATGGCCTAAAAGCGCCATATCAGCCTCCGCCCCCATGAGGTTTCGATGTTTTCAGGGGCTCCAGCATTTTCCCGGCGGTGGTCCTGATGGTTGACTGTCGGCGGTGGTGGTGGGTGGCTGTGGTGGTGGTGGCTTGGTGGTCTGTAAATTATTTTAAATATAAGGGTATTATTGTCCAAAATTTTAATTACAAAGGGTAAAATTGAAATATGATATTAATGTAAATTTGTTTTAAAGTAAGGGTATTATTGTCCAAAATTTTTATTAATAAGGGATAAAATTGTAACAAAAAAAGATAACCCTGGTAATCTCAGAAAACCTAAGAAAATAGAGGTAATCAGATTACCTCTTATATTACCAATAGTAACCACTATTGGTATTTAAAGATTACTAGCATCTTATATTACTTGACAACCAAACGTGGTAATCAAGTAATATAGGATGACATTACCCCAGTAATGCTACTTAACCCCGAACCAAACTGCCCCTAATAGTTTCTTCTTTGACATTTATCTATGTACATACTGCTACTCACTCAGCATCGAACAGGAGTGGAAAAAAAGAGAACCATGTTTAGCAGATCGCAAAGCGCTTCTGCATTAATCAGATAGTCATGTGGATTCAAGCAAATTTTGAAGCTTAAAGCAAGAAACAAAAGATCATTAAGAATGATTTCTTAGTGATCATTCATATTAAGAAGGGTGACGAGGTTGATGGACATGATCACTGCTCATACCAGTTTGAATCTAGGTAGGGCTATGAGCCACCATAGAAGTTGACAGTGTGGCCAATAAATCACATGTACAAAAGAAATGATAAATAATATGTAATTGTTTCCTGATGCTACCATTTTTCAGTCATCAGATAGATGGATATTAAATGCAGTTGAATACTATATGCAATTTGGAATGAGAAATGATACAACAAATACTAGGATGCTGTCGCAAAAGCAAAAATCCTTTACCATAACATTAAGCAAACAACACATTTAACCAGTCCTCGTACCAGATTGCTTCCTTATTTATTGATACATCAGAGAGACATCTATTAACCTCAACTCCCATATGTTACAGAGGCTGAAACAGAGATCATGATGACTTGAGAGAATTAGTCTCAATTAGAAATGCACTGTGCTGGTTGCTTACAACTCATCTCTTGAGATTTCTTCCTTTGTGTGCTGAACATAAGATGCATAAGCTTTAATTATGGACTCGTAAATGTCAATCCCTTTCAGGTATTCAGCCTGGTTTAAAAACTGCAACAAGGTGAATACAAGGCTGTCAGATCACAAGCATTTCGCATGCATATTGGATTTATCCAACATTGCAACAAGATGACATCAATTATGATGGTTAGATCCAATGCACGTTGACTGCAAATAAGATTTATCACACAGCAAAAAATAGGTTTGTTGGATATGTCACGTTTAGCAATGTAAAGCTAGTTAGGAAGAAAAGAAAAGAGAGAGATAGAATCTGGAAACACCAGAGCAAAAGATGCCCCAGGGCAAAACAAGACAATCAAGCAAGGAGCTATCAGTAAAATTCATGTTCAATGCTAGTAAAGTATTACTTGAAGTTAGTCTTGCCAATATTATGGCAGCAAGAGAAATGCTATTAGTTATCCACCACATATATACCAGTGTCGGACAAATCACAAGCACAAGATCCCAATTTAAACAAGGTTTTTCATTTTTATGAATAAAACCCATAGGCAGACTGATGGGAACCCACTCCAATAACTCAATAATTTGGGCTGGGCCATGGGTCTTTCATGGGCTTGGGTAGAACTCTCCTTGGAAAACCGGCTTGCCAAGGAAGGGTGCCCAAGCCTTTATAACCCACATGCCCACCCTTTTCCCTTTCAATGTGGGATCCTAACATTCCACCACGCTTCCGCAACCGACGTCCACGTCGGCCTCTTTACCCCCGTCGGCCTCTTTACCCCTGGGTGACTACGCGGATCCCCTTTCCCTGGGCCTCCATGCCCTTTCTGGGTAGCAGCCCCCCCGGGCCCAAGGTCAGCCTGCCACGGGTCAGCCTGCCACGCGTGCGCTACCACATAGGCGCAGGATCATGCTCTGATACCAATTGATGGGAACCCACTCCAATAACTCAATAATTTGGGCTGGGCCATGGGTCTTTCATGGGCTTGGGTAGAACTCTCCTTGGAAAACCGGCTTGCCAAGGAAGGGTGCCCAAGCCTTTATAACCCACATGCCCACCCTTTTCCCTTTCAATGTGGGATCCTAACACAGACACATAGAAACTATACAATCAACAGAAAGTCAAAACAATGGATAGACATTCACCTCATTATGGTCATGAAGCAGAACCGGGGTGTTTGCCATGGGAGAGAAGCCAATCGCTGGCAGGCCTTGGTTGCGGAAGTAGCGAGCATCTGTGGAGGCGGGAAAGATATCAGGCTTACCAAGTTTTCCATTAGCATTTTTAACAGCATCCTCCAAAAGGCTCCACCATGGGTTTGAACTATCGGTCGCTGTTATCAGTGGTTTCCCAAACTTGTTGTGTATAGAACCTTTCTGCTTGAACTGTCCAAGCTAAAAACAAGTTAAAGAAAGTGGCAAGGAAGAAGAACAAATATAAGAAAAACCTTCATCAGTGATCAATGGCAAGTGCACACACATTTTTTTTTAACATTAATACTAAATATTTCAAAAGAAAAGCAGCATTCTGTAGTCTTCTACAGTCATTTTGTTAAAAAAATCTCTTTCAGATCACAGTCAGCCATAACAAAGTAAACCAATCCTTCTTGTACTGTTGAAATGATCTGAATAGGTAAGAATCTTAAAGAATTATAACCTCAAACGTCATATTGCGGGAAGCAGGCGCCCATTCTTCAGCAATTCGTCTCTCCAAAGCTTCTGTGTTTGCATTAGGAGGGACCCGAATATCAAAACCTGCTTCTGCTTCAGATGGCTGCAAATTCATGACAAAACCCTGGTAGACAGAGAGAAGTAGGAGAATCATTTCAATAGCTTACAGCATAGCATATATCATTGTAACATTTGGTGTAGAGATTCTGGAGGGGAAAAAGGTGCTATCATAGATCATTAAAATATTATGTAAAATATCCTCTCATTTCTTTTTCACTTTCTATGTTTGACAACAATTAGGCATTTGTTGAAAGATGATTATGTCTAGCCTCTTGACTCTACATCTTATGTGATTTATGCCTGATGTTTATCACCATTTAAAATGGGTAGACCTCATACCACTGCTAATCTTTTTCCATCAGCAACGGAACTCATAAAATGGTGCTGCGATCTATAAAAAGATTACCAAAACAGATTGAATAAACTCATAAAAATTAAAGTAGCACCTAATTAGTTCTTATAATTTATTCATTATACAACAAAATTTGATAAATAAGCTATCGAAGCAAACACCAAATAACAAAAAACCAACTCCAAACTTGTAAAAGAACTCACAGTTGGTGATGGAGTGCCAGCCTTAAGAAAGGCCATGTTAACCGAAATGAACTCCCCTTCACCCTTCAACCCAGCTTTCACCAAATCAAACTGTGAACCTCTAAACCTCCTCACACTCTCAATGCTTTTAAACAAGTTCTCCATGGCACTATTATCATACAGCTTGGCCCCATGCCCTGGAGCTCCTCTAGCCTTAATAACTAGCCACCATGGACACCTCTCTGCATAAAATGCCCTGTAATTCTCACTAGGAGAAGCCAACCCTGAATTCCAAAGTAACCATAACAGTTAACAAACCGCTCCACCCTACAAGACCTAACATTGATATTTAAGACTAACAAGCCTTCTCACCTGAAACAAACTATTGAATATTCATAAGTTATAGGTGAAGGATTTGAATACAAAACCTTGAGCTATGATACCACATTCAAAATCACTTGATGAAAAAGCATAAGTTTTCATTTAAGGTCCTAACCTTGACAAACCCCATCCAATTTTAAGGTGTAGTGGATACAGCATAAGATCGAGCCATGATCGATGTTTGACTGATTGAAATAATTGAATATTTATAAGGGATAGGTGAGGGATTCGAGGGCGATAACTTTAACATCAAATTGAATATTTATAAGAGATAAGAGATAGGTGAGGGATTCGAATGCAATAATTTCAGCTCTAATAGGTAAGACAGCAACATTATTGATATTTAACTCTTTCAACAACAGTAATAATCAACTAAACTATGACAGAAACCACTATAATAATCAACTAACTATGAAAGAAAGTAGTAAACTTTAAGTAGAAAGAATCGATATTACCTTCATCAAGCACAACACCAACATTCATATTCTTGAAGACATCAGACTCAGCAAACTTCTCAGCTCCATCATGACCTCCAATCTCTTCATCAGGAGCAAAAGCCACGTAAACAGTTCTCACAGGCTGAAACCCACCTGCCTTCAACTTCCGAATCGCCTCTAAGTATTGCATCCCAACGCACTTCATGTCCTGGGACCCTCTGGCGAAGATATTTCCCTCCGAATCCAGGTGGGCCCCGAAGGGGTGGTGGGACCATTTTTCCGGCTCAGACGGAACGACGTCGGTGTGAGAGTAGAGGAGGATGGACGGTAGATAAGGGTTGGATCCAGGCCACTTGAGAAGAACGATGGGTTTGTTTTTAGCGAGTTCGAAGGTCTGGGATTCTAAAGAGAGGGATTGGGCTTGTGAGAGGAGGAAAGTGGTGGCTTTCTTGTAGTCAGGAGAGGGTTGAGAGGTGTTGATTTGGAGATATTCTTGGAATCTTGAGATGATTGGTGATGATGATGAGTTTGTGAAGTGAAATAGATAAAGAAAGAAGAAGATTTGAAGAAGAATAAAATTGGTCTTCATTTTAGTTGAGTGATTTACTTAGCTTTACCTCTAAGCTGGAGTTGTTGATTGAATTTGAGCAGATTACATGGAGACTAGTGTATGATGACATAAGAGTTAGAGTTGGTGTTTTGTGATACTAAATAAAACATTAAAAATTAATAAATATACCCCTACCCATTAAATGTCAGGCGTCGGCCACCACCGATTGGAGGGTGGCTAGAAGTTGTCCATAATGACATATGGTCGATAAGATCTGACCGATCGTTTATCATTACGACAACTTTTGACTACTCTCCTACAGTGATGGCTAGTTGCAGATGAGTGAAGATGTTTTTATTAATTTTTAATATTTTATTGTAAAAGGTGTTTAGTTAAAGTAATAATGCTACGGACACCGAAATTTTACATCGAATTTTTATACCGAAAGACATGATAACCAGTTAGATGCAATCATGCTGAAGTCTTTCGTAAATGAACGACCATCCAATATTTATGAACGCTGGTCTATATTTAATAGCATCTCGTTTATATTATATAAACAGGTGTTTATTTACTATAGATAGACGTTCATTTAAAATGGATGCCTATCTAAAAAATTTTAAAAGAAAAATAAAGATGGACGGACATCTATTTGCTATAGACGAGTAAGATGGGTGCATGTCCAAATAATTTTAAAAAATTTTATATTTACTATGAATGCTCATCCAAACAATTTTAAAAAAAATTTACATTCGATGGATTTAGATGGACGCCGGTCCAAACCATTTAAAAAAAAAATTGCAAATGGACAGACGTCCATTGTTTATATTCATTCAATTTGTCATTTAACTTTTGTCGATGTTTAATAGGATAAGTTACATTAATTTTTTTGTCCATATTCAAAGCAATTGGATGTACCCCCAATTAAATAAATTAATACATTAAATAACTTTTGTCAACTTTTGGACAATTAATGTATTAAATAAATTTAAATTTTAAAATTTGTTAATATTTAAAGATGGAGGCCGATCCTCATTAGGGGACAAGTGTCCATAACTATGGGGATGGGCGTTCTCATAAGAAGATGAGCGTCTATAACTGTGGGGATGGGTGTCCTCATAAGAGGATGGGCGTCTATAAATAATTTATGACAAATTTTTTAAGTTTAAACTATGAACGGACGTCTATTTTAGATAGACGACCGTCCATATTATATGGACGATAGTCCATTTCAAATAAACGGCCTTTTTGCAATAGCTTAAGTATTGTTTCTTATTTTCTCAATCTCATAATTTGCAGCCCAGCTACCTTCAGTTTCTGATGCCCCTTTAATTGCTATAGGTATTGGTATTGGTATTGGTATTATTTTAACTATTAATCTAGGCACAATTTTGTATATAGAACCATCTGTGATGGTAGCCTTTTTCTTTTAAAAGAAAAAAAGTATTTAAAGATACTTTATCAGCTGTGTTCCAGTTTTTAATTGACATGGCAGGTTACCGGAATTCCCTCGTTTGACAAAAGGTAGGTTTGTTGCCATTTCAAAAAGTGAATACCTTTTTAATAGAAAAGGTAACCCTTGCATCCATTCATAGATTTTTTTTTTTTTTTTTTTGACACGTTGTACAAGCTAACTTTCGCACGCCTCAAATAATCTCTCTGGATTCTAGAATTACTAGTTGAGTAAGAGTTCCAGTGACTACCTTTATTTGTAACTGATGAGAGATTCGAACTCAATACTTCTTAAGTAATACATCTAAGAGTCTCTATCGAACGACTTGATCACCCAAAGATAATTCATCCATAGAATCTTAATACATTTGCAACTGTTAAACCCTCAACAAAGGCAAACCCATGTTAATAAATTTTTCATTTAATAATCAGAATCTCAAATTACATTCAATCCAACCATCATTAATTACAAGAAGTCTTGTAACTAATGAATCTCTTTCCTTCAATAACAAATTTTTTTTCCTTCACAATTTTGGGAGGTTAACGCTAACATCCCTAAATAGAGGTTCTATTAGTTTAAATATAACAATGTAAGAGGTGTACAAGATATTTTAATAAACGTTTGGCAATTTTTGTGGGCTTACCATTTGTTACATTACCAAAATGGTTAATCTGAATAGCCAAAAATTCAAACTATTTTTCCAAAACTGCCCACCTTTTGGTCAAAAATACTAATGGTTTATTCAAAATATCTTTTCCCCCTCCCCAATTACCCTTTAAATAAATCAATCCCCCAAGAATCACAATTAAACCAGAATCTCTTAACGTTGTAGAACAACCCTAAATAGAGGTTCTATCAATTAAATGTGACAATATAAGTGATGGAAAAAAAAAACATTTTAATAAACGATCCGTGGTTTAGGTCGACTAACCATTTATACATTACTAAAATGATCACTCGTTTAGCCAAAAATTCAAACTAGTTTTTCAAAACCGCACACCACTTAGCCAAAAACACCGTCAATCTATTCAAAATGTTTTTTCAACCTCTCTAACCGTCACATTTAACCGATAAAAAAACTAGCGTTAGTTTCCTAAAATTGGCCAAACCTCAATAATTTATTCAAAATATTTTTTAAACCTCTCTCAACCGATACATCTAACTAAAGGGTTACACTACGCTTATAATTTAATCTCACAAATTTTCTCTTACAACCCTGACGTAATAACTCGTAAATAAGTGTTAAATTGCGAATTGTCACATCGAGATTGTAAGAGAATGTTTGTAAGATTAGGTTGTGAATCAATTTTCATCCCTAACTAAAAGAATTGTCAACATTAGTATCCCAAAATTGAGGGGAAGTGTTTTTGTGGCAAACCTCGGCGAGACAATGTAATGTGACATTAAATTTGTATAAATTCTTTTTGTATAAGAACATCTCTAATGGTACTCTTTATTTTGAAGAACATCTTTCATATAAATAAAGAGTATCTCCATTAATTTTTAAATATAAAGAACATAATTTTTATTCAAATCTAATAGACTCTTTAAATTTAATGAAGATATTCTTTATTTTTAAGAAAGAGACTTAGTGGAAAATACAATTAAAGCCTTTTAAAGATCCTAAAAGTTTGTATAAGTAGTATCCTATGTAATTAAAGCGTTAACCTTGTATAAATATCTCCCCGGATAATCACCGCCAAACCAGAATCTCGTAACGTTGTAAGACTCTGAAAAGGATTTTTCTCAAACGATAATTATATAAAAATTCCCAACGAAAAAAAACAAAGCACCCACTCAATCCAACGCGGAAAACAGATAAGCCCAAACAATCCTGTTTAGTTATATATATATAAAACTAAATAGGGTTTCTTCCGAAATTTCACTTCCTTTTCTCCTCTGGTTCACCCAATCACAGCCGTGCATCCAATCCCCTCATCATCATGACCGGCAAGGCGAAGCCCAAGAAGCACACGGCGAAGGAGATAGCCATGAAGGTGGACGCCGCCACCACCAATCGCGGCGGGGGCAAGGCGGGGATGGCCGATAGGACAGGTATTGAGAAGGGAGGGCACGCCAAGTACGAATGCCCCCTCTGCAAAACGACGGCGCCTGATCTCAAGTCTATGAAGATTCATCACGATGCTCGTCACCCGAAGATCCCCTACGATGAAGAAAAGATTGCTAATGTTCACGCCGCCCGCGTGGCGGAGTCTTCGAAAACTAAGCCCGGTATCCGAGGGAGCCTCAAGAAGTGAAAAGAGAGTTCGACTGAGATGTGGGTTATTTAGATTTCGTGTTGTTGTTAGTGGGTTTTCAGTTGTGATGATAATGACTGAGTGTATATTGTTTTATGATGATGATGATGATGATGATGATTATGATGATGAGACTATGTTTGGTTGTTGTGTTAGAAGTGTTAAATTTATGCTTTCCAATTATATGTTGCTGGGGTTTTAGTTTAGTTTTGCTTTAATTTCTTTTTAACCGCAAGAGATCTAATGAGCTGAACTAATTTATTAGTACCTTCATGTTAGATAATTAGTTATAAATCAATGAATGAATAGATTAGCTATATCATCAATGGATGAATATATATTAGTTTATGATGGCCGTGGTGGTAATAAGACTATGTTGGTTGTGTTATGTTAGAAGTGTTAAATACATTGATATGTTGGTGGGGTTTTAGTTAAATTGATGTTTTATATGTGTTTTGAATTGTTGAGATAGTGATGTTAATTGTTGTGATGTCTAGATTAGTTATGTTATGAGTTGTTATGTTATCAATGAATGTTAGTGTATTGGTGGCGGTGGCGGTGGCGGCATGAAGTTAATTTCATTATGTGTGAGGCTATGATTGTTGTGTTAGAAGTGTTAAATTGCAGGTTTTTAATTCATATGTTGGTGGGGTTTTAGCTTTGGTGATTATTTGGATGTGTTTTTTTGGGTTGTGGGGATAATGGTCTTAATTGTTGTGATCCTTAAATTAGTGATCTTATGAATTTGTATGCTATGAATGAATGTGTAACAGTGGTGCTGGTGTTATGTTAATGTTGTTATGTGGATCCTAATGTTTGTTGGTTGTGCTTGAAGTGTGAAATGAAAGTTTTTTAATTCATATGTTGGTGAGGTTTTAATTGAGTGATTGTTTAGATTATTAGTTTGTAACAATGAATGAATGGATGTTTTTGATGATGGTGGTGGAGGTAATATTATTAAGTGGAAGACTAAGTTTGTTTGTTATGTTAGAAGTATTAAATGCTTGCTTTTCAATTGATGCTTCGGTTGAGTTTTAGTTTAGTGATGTTTTAGATGTGTTTTGAGTTGTTAACTGTTGTGATGGCAGGATTAGTAATCTTGATAGTTGTAAAGTATGGTTTTTATGTTCATTTACATTATATGATGCTCCTTTTTGTTTTTCTTCATACACTTGAAAAGATTAGTTAAAAAGTTCATTGTATGATATTTTTTCTTTGTTTACAAAGTATGTTGGTCCTGTAGACTTGTGCATATGCACACGCATGTTCAATTTGTAAATGAACTTCCTTTTCCAACATGATTATGTTCAAGTGTTTAATTCATGTATTTTAATTGATGTCAGTGGGATTTTAGTTTTGATGTTTAGACATGTTCTCCCTTGTTGGGATATTGATCTTAATTGTAGTGGTGGCTAGATTGGTAATGTCATGATTCATGAGCTGCTCTGTTTGTTTTTGTTTATGTTGATGATCACTTATGCAAGCTTTTTTCTATCCTCTTGAGTGTTGTTTTTCGAATGCTTTGACATCGAATGATGCTCGTTCTTTGATACATATTTGAAAAGGTTAATTGAAAAAGTACATTAAGTGATAGTCTTTCTTCGTTAGAAATTTGCAAAATTCATTGCTTCTGCAAACACGCATGGCCCTTTTGCTACTGAGATTTCTTTTTCAACATGATTTTCTCTTGTTTTGTGAATTGGCAGTGAGTGCCAATTAATGCACTTACTCATAGTTTGTTTGAATCCTTGTTATGAGCTTGCATTAGTTGTAAATGATATGTTCATTGAAATTCACTGGATTTATGGCGATATTTTGTTTTTTGAAGTTTCATTCACACCAGAAGGCATTTATTCATAGACTTTGCAGACCTTATGAATTAGGATGAGAACTTTTGGAGGGTAATTTGGAGTTGGTGAATGGAGTGTTGATTAGGAAATTTAGGAAGCCTTCATCTATTTTGAGTCATTGGATAGAATACGAATTAAGCTCATGCGCAAGTGAGTTAATGTCTTCTAAGCATATATTTACTGTAAGTAAATAGCAATCTCCCTACCTATCTATTCCATATAATTTGCGCCAAATGATTGATTTTAAGTAATCGTCTTTCCATGTAAACATTTTGTTTCAGTGTTTGATCCTCCTGGTATGTGTATGCGTAGGTCTATATTTTAGATAGGATTTCTAGTCTTATGAAGCGCTGTTTAGGTTTTCCGTTGCTCAACTTATTTGTGAATAGAAAACTATTAATACGATAATGTTATATCTCTATACTTCCTTGATGCTTATGATGTATTCTATTTCTAGGATGTGGGTAGTTTTTAACCTGCTGGTTTTGGTTTTTTGTGGATTATAACTTGTTATAAGTTCTGGGATGGAATTTGTAATCGCATGGATTAGACAGTGTAGTTGAGTGTATTTCTACTCTATGGTTCATAGTGAAAACTTATGTAGTAGTTATGCATGTGGTTAATGTATATATAGTTTGGTTTGCTTGCATTGCATGATTCCTTCACTTTCTAGCCGACGTTGGCTTTGAATGATATGATTCACTGTTAGAATCAAAACTTATGTTTGGTTCTGTGTTTTTTAGTCTTCGCTTGTTGAAATCATACATTCAAGAACACAGCAGCTGTTTTGCTGTGTATATTTTGAATTTGCACGACCAAATATAACACGCATCATTTCGTTCAGAAGCTTTCCTGGTTGTTTAGAGCTCCAGCTTCCTTGAGCATGTTTTCATCTTCTTTATTGCCTCAAGACTTGAGTACTAAATTTCTAAAGAGGAACAGTTGTAGATGATTTGCTCTTGTTAGATTTTAGTTTTTGTGCTAAATTTATTTTAATAAACCTAAGGGGTTGGCTGGATAGTTAAAGAGGTTTGTGTCTTCTTGGTTTTTGGATTGAGTAATGTTACAGTTATTGACGGGTGTGCACCGAATTTGTGCACCGAATGACTTGACAAAATCCTGACCGTTGATTTATTATTAGTTAATATTAATCAACGGTCAGAATTTTATCATGTCATTCGGTGCACAAATTAGGTGTAAACTTTTCGGTAACTTCATCATTTTCCTTTTGGATTTAAACTTTAGGATTATGGTTTATATAATCTTTTGAGTTTATAAAATGTTCAATGGACTTAAAAAATGGACTTCAAAGATTAGTTGAAGTGTGTTCAAATAGACTTAAACATTTAAAAAAAAAAAAAACCAAACATCTTTAAAACTTATTGATCCAACAAAACTGTAGGATTGGGCCATGTTTTGGGCCTTATCTTGGGTCCGGTCTAGCTTATCAGACAATTTATTTATTTATAATTATTTTAAGTGCTATTTTAACATCTTCAAATAGGACTGGAATTGCATACAAAAAACTAAAGCAAAAACATATATACAAGTGCAATCAGCTAAATTATACAATTCAAAATTTTTAACCATCTCTGTAAAATTCCAACGAACGAGTTTCATTAAGTGTTCATTTCACCTAAAAGCTTAAGCAAATAAATAAAATTCCGGTAATACTATTACAATCTTTAAATGGCCACAAAAATTGAGTTAACCAAAAGCAAGCAGAAACTCAACACTGAAGCAAGAGAGAAAGAGAGAGCTACTAATCAACTTTGTACTCTGTAAAGAAAAATTCCTCTTGATAAAATTGAAAACTATTCAGAATGCAGTAAATACAGTTGTACGCAAATTTTTAGGCAAAAATTGCTGATGCTTCGATATCGAGATTAAGCAAAAAAGAAAGTGTAGTAGCAGTAAAATATTGCTAGAAACCTTAGAATTTAAGAGAAAAGCGAGCAGAGTCTAAATCTGTTACCTTTGAATCATGTACTAAGATGGAAAATTGTCCATCACCTGGTGATAAACAGACAATGCAGTCCAAATTTGTTACCTTTGAATCATGTGTTAAGACGGAAAATTGCCCGTCACCTGGTGATAGACTGACGATGAAGACGAAGAGGATAAACTTGTATTATCAACGGGCAGGCAAGCATCATAGAGGGTATCATCCTTTTGCTCCTGCTTTGGCCTGAGGAATCTCATATCATTCTCCTTCAGCTGCTGCCCGGAAAGGAAAGATTGAACCGGACCTACCGGCTTTCCATTATTGTTACTAAAATCACAAGCAGGCAGAGAAAGATTTGATGATGTGGGGAGACTCCACGGCAACGAAAATGGGAAATTGGGAACAGCTGAGTCGACAGAACCAGACTGAGGAGGAGTTACACTGCAGTTGGTGTTTAGTCCAAAGGAGCTGTAAGGATTTTGTAAGGGCGGAAACTTCATTAGGTAAATGGATGGAATCCCAAACTTCATATCATTACTGAAATTCCCAAGAAACCCAGGCCTCAAATATTCATTGTTATATTCAAGTTTCCTTTCAAAACGTGGTGCGATATCTTGAATTTGTTGCTCAGACTTTGCGGCATAGGTGTTTCTCGGCAATGTCAAGCCTGTTTGAGCATCAGCAACAGCTGGGAGTAAATTATTAATACTTGAATTAACATTAGTGCTGTTCCTGGCTGCGGGCACTTCGTGATTGTGTTTTCCCTCATAAGTTGTGATAACACATTTCAAATCGTGTGAGGCTCTTTCCACGTGCTTTCTGACTAAACAACCAGCACTCGTGCATTTGTAATAGCTCCTGTAGCAAAAAGATGAGGAAAACTTAAAAAACATGTCATAAGATTTGAAAGGAGCTTTTTATCCAGCCAACTTAGGGAAAAAAATAACTCAAAAACTCAGAAATGCATGTTTTCTTTAATAATGAGAAACACGGCAATGTTAATGCAATTGAACACAAATACACAACCGCACACATATATGCGACAGTCAGTTGAACAATTTTAAGTCGTTAATTGTAATACTCATCTTCAATCTATGTCTCTCAAGAATCATCTGTGCTCAGAATTCTGTAGGGGTCAACAGAACAATCCCCAACAGAAGAAACAAAAAGGCCTCACAGAAAAAAGCTCAATACAGATCATCTGTATTCAGAATTCTGTCAGGGTTGACAGAATAATCCCAGAAGGGTGAAAAGGCAAGCCCCCCAAAAGAGAGCTAAAGAAAGTTCAATACCTAGGATTAGGATTTCCTTTGACAACTTTCTGCCCGTACTTCCGCCAGCGATACCCATCATCAAGAATGTCTACTTCACTCTCTATCTGGACGACAACTCTAGGTTCACGAACAGCTCTTGATGCCAAATTGGTTTCAAGCAAGCTGCTTTCCATCTTCCTGAATTGGAAAGTTGATAGATAAACATAGGTCGTCATAGCATGTGAAGGTAAACAGCATGCAAAATACACCTAATTACCTTCTTTTAGACTGCAGTTCATCATCATTGGCATCATCACCATGTAATATGCCTCCCAGGGTGCCGCCATCATCATTATCATCATGGCTGGCAAGTGTAGATGAAAGCTCTGGAGTATCTGAAGATTCAAAAGTACCAACAGATTTGCCATGGGTGGGCGATAATGGATCAGAGAGCTCAGTAATAACAGAAGCAGGGGATGTTCTTTCCTGACCATCAACCCGCCAGTCAGAACCAAGTTTGTTATCCTTCCCATCTTCAACTCTGAAACAGGTTCCACTGCCTTCACTTCTCTCTGACATTTCATCCAATGAAAATGCTGATCCAAGCAATGGTCGACGACTAGGCTGAGGTTCCGGGTGGTTATGAGCACCCTTGTATATGATTTTTGTAATTTGTCCATCATAGGAACGCTCTACCTTCTTTTTCACCAAACAATTGGGATGGGTGCATTTATAATAGCTCCTAGGATATTCACTACCTTTTACCTGTTTCTGCCCATATTTTCTCCAGTTGTAAACGTCTTCTGAGGTATTTACCACTCCCAGTGGAGGGTTTGTTCTCTTCTGGTCTACTTCCAAAAGGTGATGCATCCCTACATCCTCTCCATGGATGGGTTCTTTGTGCAAAGAAGTTAGATCACCAGCCCTATCAGAACAATGCAGTTGCAAATTGCCACAGTTATCATTCACAATCATGTTCTTAGAAACTTTGGCATCATTAACTGAATCAACAGTACAACTCTTAGCAGTATTCTCTTTTGGAACCTCCGCTGAATATTCAAAATCCATTGGTAGGTCCACTGTGAAAAGAGCTTGATAATCAACATCAGCTTTCTGAGCAACATTGAGAGGAGAACAGATCTAATCAGATCACACATACTACACATTAATCTTACCTAAAGAACTTCAAGACAGACAAAGCATACCGGCACAGCAACTCATCAAAATTCATAAACATTTATGTTAAAAGATGAGCTCCTAAACCACATCAACTCAGTAGCAAACAGCAACATGCTTCTGTCGGTATAAATCAGTGCACTATATAGATTAGTGTTCAGGAGAAAGTACAAAGCATCAGCCATAATATAGATGATGTTGGCGATTCTGAACATTAATTAATTATGCCCCTTTTCAAAAAAATTGAGAACTTGGACCGGTCAATAGATTCACATCAATAAAAACTAATAGTAATTCGTGTCTCCAAGCATTCTATAAACTGATCAGTGATCACTGCATGACCAACTAGACACGTCTTTACCACTTGAACTTATAAAGGCATTCTAATCCTACTTGGATTATCATATTGGTCAATATCAAGTACAAACATATTCTACCTAATGCAAAATGATATATAATTGTAATTGATCGGTTTGATTTAATGGTCAAATTTTCTTAACTTTAATTATAGTTAAAATCCTAGTACAAGTAAGATATTGACGAGTAAATTAATATGAATGTATTATCATAAACCAACAACATAAATTTTATGAAATTTTCAACAGCCTTAGAGAATTGCGTGATGCAACCCTGACCCAAGATGATACACGCGATGCAAAAACTATTAGAATGCATGAACATCTAGTGTTCAAAATATATAACAGAAGGGCCAATTCTGCGATTAAAACATGTAGAACTACCTTATCCTCTGAACTAGAAAAGTCTGGTAGAGAATCCGGCATCCCTTGAGGTTTGAATCTGAAGAAGGAACCTGCACTGCCACCTGTGTCCTCATCTGCAGGACTCAATGTATTTGGCATTGAACTTTCATGATTAAAAGGCGGCAGTGGAAAAGTTCCAGTAGTAGGAGATAGCTGTGTCAAGAAAAAGAAAAAAATTACATGAACGCAAATAATCGAAGTTTCGATGTATTTGGCATATAAAAGGTTTTAAATAATCCTTACAATCTAAATAAATGCATCTGTGAACAACAAAACAAAGGAGATAACAAACTGAATTCTCAGATGACATGTTCATCTATTTTTAACAATTGTCATCCAGGACGTTCACACACCGTCTGTCTATTTCTCATGATTAAAATGTTGTGATTAAATGTTTACCACCAACTGCAAAAATCACACAAATAAGTAAAAACCGCACTCCACTTCAGCATTCATCTATTACCTGTTAACATATTTCATCGAACCTAACAGTGAACAGCATTTATCTATTACCTGTTACCATATTTCATCGAACCCAACAGTTGTGGACATCAATGTCTTCTACTACAAGCATATTGAGTACTAGATAAAGACATTTTCGCTGCTAGAAGTGCTGCCTATACTTCAAAAAACAAAAAGTTCATATAGTTTATATCAAAATAAGCTTTGATTTAAAGGGTTTAACCATATTTACCGGTATACAAATCCCAATTGCATCCCAGTAACGGTACTGGAAACGTTTAGATAGATAATATAATACACAAGATTTTAAAACATAAAACCAGCCACAGAAACAAAGACAGCATAAAGGGTCGTCCTTTCCCCCAGTACCATAACAAAACTTCAGCATGGTTTCTACTTACAGTTACAGAGCTGGGGTAACAGTAACGTTACTCTCCAGCAACATAACAACTCCCTTCCAGCATAAATACTAAAGAGAACACATGTAAATGTAATCAATCACAAATTGAACTATACCAATACATTACCGCGCCAGTACCATATATTAATACTTTAATTAAATAAAAAAAATATAGTTGAAAATCGATGAAAAAATATATATATTCATAAAAAAAAAAAAAAATCATTCCAAAAATTATTTCTAAAATTTTGATAAATTTTTCATGTCATGAGTTTGCACTTACAACAAAAATGAACCTCCTTCAGAGTCCCCCAGTACCCTTACCGTGCCGGCATTTTAGTCGTTCCCCGTATTTCAAAAATAAAAAAATAATAATAATAAAAACAAACTCAGTGATGATAATCACCTGAGAATTGGGCAACATGATGGGAGAATCAAGCAACGCGGTGGGGCTAATCCCCGGTGGAATAGTGAGGCACGGCGACAGGGCCGCGGGCGAGCCTGAACCCAAACCTGCCGGCCCGGCGGCCCGAAACCGGGCTGTGTGGATCCTCTCAGCCTTGAACCCACATTTTACGGCCCGTCTCTCCGCAATGCTGAGACTTTTATCATCAATTCTCGACGTGGGCATCTCATTTTCATCGCCATTCTCGATCCCAAGTTGAGCTGGTTCGTCCATGGATTTGCTTGCTTGTAGAGGATAGATTGAATCACATGGCGGTGACAGTTGAGAGAATGGGGAAAAGGGGTTAATGGGTTTTGTAGAGGATGTGAAGTTGGGAGGTAGGCGTTTCAGCTCCGGTGAAAGTGGAGCCGAAACTGGGCGGAGAATGAGCACCACTGAGTGAGAGAGAAAGAAAAGGAGAGATTTTAAAGTGTATTTTCTGTTTCTGTTTTCTTTGTTTTTGATTTTGATTTTGGTTTTGGTTTTGGTTGAGAGAGTTTCTGAGCTTGAACACAGAGAGTTTGTTTTTGAAGGAGAGAATTCTAACGGATATTCCGTTGGACCCACTTTTGACTGTGGGCCCCTTTAAGTAAAAGTGGACCCCACAAATTTTAAAAAACAAATAGTAACAAAATTATTTTTATTTTTCTAATAATTGATACTAAAAATTATATAATTAATTTCATAATATTGTAATGAATTTAATTAATATTATATGTTAGAGAATTTGTTAGGTGAATAATTTACCTTGCACAATTTTCTTTTGAGAAAAAATAATTTTGAAAATAAAATTATTTGAATAATTTTGTATAAATGAATTTGATTAATATTATATATTAAGAGATTTTCTTCAAGTGATTTAACAACATTAAAGATATTTTTAGTGCTAATATTAAACCAATCAAAAAGAAAAATAGCCAAGGTATTATTTTATGAAGAAGCACAACTGATTTTTTTTTTTTTAATTAAAATTTATAAACTTTAATAATAATGCAAATGAATTTTTATTATTATTTAAATATTTGACCAATTAATATTTTAGTATGGACTTCCTAAATATTGAAGTTTGAACCCTTTAAATGACTTAATTTAAAAAAAAAAAAGTAAACGCTTTTCCGACCCAAAGTTTTGCCTTAATACTTTCGCCCCCAAAAAGTTTCAAAATACCACTTTCTCACCCAAAGTTTATATTTTATTAATACTCGAAGCCAATTCAAGCTGAGAAAATCTCTCAGTTACCACCATTTAAACTTTCAGTATCTTCTGTACAAAATTTATCTTTTTTACAAAATCCTTCTCACTCTGGTATTTGATTTCTTGCCGAGTTTCTGCCACCATAAAACTATGATTTCTTGTTTTTAGTTGATTTTCGACTGATTTCAATGGTTAATATTCAATTAGTCACCACTCACCACCATTCGATCTACCAGTCTCCACTCTACAAAACCTCTCTCACCCTGACTCTTGTAACTCGTCGAACGCGCGGTTGAGAAAATAAAGTGTATTTTAGGTATCATAATATAAACTTTAGATATAAAAGGGATCTTTTAAAACTTGTTTGGTAGGAAATTGTCACTAAAGAAAACTTTAGGCGAGAAAAAGTTATTTACTTAAAAAAAAAAAAAAAAAAAAAGAAATTCTCCTCGGAGTCATAGTATAGTACGAAAATAACAAAATTAAAATACCATGAATATTCCAACCTTAATCCAAGGGATTCAACACTCGTCGTAACCTCGTACTTTAACAAAAAGAAATTTTATACGACTTTATTAAAATTAATTATTTTGTACAAAATTCGACAAATGGAGGGATTAAGAGTTTAACGTACGAATGACGTGGTACCTTGTGTTATTATCCACGTGTTCGCTTACAACATTTGGAGAGAGATAATTCACGTGTTAGTTATTTGACGAAACAAACTATGGGCGTGCGCTATTTTAACAACCGAGTAGTTAAGATCTAAATCTAACCTCTTTCAAGATTTGTTGCTTCACCGTATGAATCAAACCAAATCCTACGCTAAGACAGGATCACATTTCTACCTAATTTTTTTTTTTTATTTAATTTATCCATTTTATAATTATATTATTTTAATTAATTATTTTTTATAATGTGGCGTTTATGCATATTAATCTAATCACGTGTTAAATAGATAATTGGGTTGGGTTCAAGTTAGGTTAGGCTAGATGGAGTTGAGCCTAATGGGCAAAGTCAGTGGGCCTAATGGACCAAGCCAGCGGGCTTACGGGCCTTGTAGCTAGCTGACCCATTCCTTCTAGTCGTTGGGCTTGAGCCTAAATATAACGACGTATTGAAGCTATTGAAACAAAGACTGATTGAATATTGTTAAACCCAGGCTAATTTCCCAGCGGCCCTCATAGAATATTTTTATGCCTGAAATGAAAAAGTAGGGCTAACGTCAAGTCTTATCAACATAAGGTAGTTAGAACTTTGGAGGGTTTTATCAACATAAGGTAGTTAGAACTTTGGAGGGTTTTGCGATTGTTGAGACGCAGTCACGTCGCATAATAACGTAAGTTGCATGCCCCTGTCAGTACAGTGGGTGAGTGACAAGTTAGCGGATGGTTGGAAATCGTTCATGTGTCCAATCCCTGCATAAGTCGAGGAAATCAACGGGCAGGTGAGCAATGGGATGCAGAGAAGGATTTGCACGGTACCCACCAACTTATAGATTTAATAATCATTACCTTGATTTATCCCACTATAAATAGAGACATTCTCTCTCATTTGCGGGATGAGCTAATTTTACTCTAGAATAGCTTACTCTCTCTCTCTCTCTCTTGTATTCTCTAAGTTGTAAATCAACTCGCTAAATGCGACCTGACCTTATTTTCATTAATATAATATCAATGGACGTAAGATTCACTTTTGAACATTCGAACGACTTTAAACATTGTCTTTCACTATTTATTAAATTCAGTACCCTCATATCACGTATCACTTCTAATTCTCTTTAGCATTTTCCATATACGAATAGTTGGTGTCAAAATCAAGCATTAACAAATATATTTAAAAAAAAATTATATTTAATATTAATTAGGTTTTCTATTTACATACACTTTTTCCAATTTTAAATTTGAAACCATTTTTTTTTTTTAATTTATGCATGTGTGATTAATTTCTCCAAAATTTTAGTAATTTATTTTTATCAAACAAACAAATATTTGAATTAATAAATAAAACAAAATGTTCCCAATTTTTTTTTTTTTTTTTCCATGCCTGTAATTTTCATTCGTCCGCAGACCTTTCGAGCATTGATGGCTAGCTAGGCCCGACCCAGCCCACTGTCAAGTCTGAGCATGACTGTACTTTGGCATGCCAACCAGGGGCTAGGCCCATCCATCCAAATTTATTGGTAACCGTTCAAAGAATGTAACTGAATATGAAAAAGAGATATTGCTATATATAGTCTTTTTTTATTAATCTCAATTCTTAATTCTCAAAATATCAAAGTTTTGTTTAAAATGTAGATTTAACTATAAAATCACGTTATTTAACTTAATTGTCTTTAATAAAACTAATAAAGATAAAAATAGTCAAAATATGCTAGACTACCAAGTTTAGTACTAACTAACATGCTTTAATTAAACTATTAAATCATACAGTTAAATATTGGACTCGAATTAGACAATTAAGTTTAACATAGTCTAGCATTATATTTTAAAAATATATCATATAATTTTTTATAAAGGGTATAATTGATAAATCAGTAAACTTATTGGCTAAATTTGTCTTTTAATAAAACCTGTACATTTTTTAAAATATGATTATTGAGTGGACTATACATGCTTAGGCCCCTGGAAAAGAGTTGCACTTATCATAGGTTTTCTTAATTAACAAAAATCAACTTCCAAGTTTATGAATTAACAAAAAACCCCTTTGTTAATAAGGTGTTACACCTGTTACCACCTGGGGGTATATTGTTATTATCCTTTTTTTTTCTTTTTATCATTGTATTTTTTAATTTGATTAAGCATTAATTTTGTCAATAAATTCTCAAAAATGAATTAAAATTTGAAACTAGGAACAAAAATCACTTTAATAAATTATTCTTATCACCGTCAGATCCATAATGGAAAGTTGGAAACAACACTTAAAGCTAATATTACAGGATAATCAAAAACAAATTGACAAACTACCCATCATCACGCAAGAGCGTAAGCTGCTTATAAAGCACAACAATAGGGGCGGCACTGGTACCTGCAATTTCCTTGCACTCTCTGTTAACAGACTCAGACCGACAACTCTGCCCGGGAAATCAAGATGCCGTCAGTGTCTGCATAGAGCCATTCCCCATCACAGATCCTTGTTCCACCAATGGTTATGGGCACATGTTTCTCGCCAATCCCCTTCTTGTTGGCTTTCATCGGATGAGAGGCGAGAGCTCTCACGCCGATATCACAACCATGGATCTCATCGACATCTCTGATACAGCCGTTCACAACTATTCCTGCCCATCCGTTGTTCTGTGCTTGTACAACAGGGTTGCCACCCAGTATTGCACACCTCAGACTCCCACCCCCATCAACGACAAGAACTCTGCCGTTGCCTTTCTCCTCAAGAAACTCACGAATCAAAACATTGTCTTCAAAAACCTTGAGAGTAACTACTGGTCCGGAAAAGACTTGGCGCCGACCATAAATCTGAAAAAGAGGCTGAAGAGCTCGAAGTTCACCACTCACTATTAGCTGTGGGTTTGCATCACAAACTTCAGCAGTTGTAACTAATGCCATTTACCGAAGCACCTTCAGGGAAAAAAAACCATCAAAATTCAATCTGCTAATAGGCATTAGCAAAGCACACTAAAAAAAGGAGAATTTGATATTAAACATAATCAATAAGTCATTCAACATCTTTCAAATGTTGAGCCAAAACATGAAAGCCGTAAAATAAAATACTGACAGTTTCTGAAAAACAATAAAGAACCCTGGAATCCAATACAGGAATTCCTATTCAAATGGCCAAGATGAAAACTGGACGTTTGCAGTCTTCTTGGCAGACATTGCAAAAGACCATGTATCTGAATCATTAAAAGGGATATAGCAAATGTCAGTATTGCACTTCCTAATAAAGCATATAACGCCAAACATTTTCCATGACATAATTTTACACTAAACAAAATCAAAAACATTGTGAAATTGTCAAACAGTGTCATACGTTATCCATCTGAGAAATATGCATCATTAACCACCATAGGGATTGGTCTAATTGTAATAAACATGGTAAATTATGATGAAAACTCGAAAATATTTTCCACTACAACATGAAGGGAAAGACAGTCGAAATGAGTCAGACAAGCTAGAAAATATGCAATTTGAGCATGATGGTGAACATCTAAAAGATTTTTAACTGGATTAGAAACTTTTCAAAAAAGAAGTCTAGCATAAAAAATTACCAAGAACTGAACTAAGAAACTCTTAAGTCTTAATAACTTTATTTCTACTATTTCAAATCTGGTAGTATATAAAAATATTAAAACCTGATTATTTGTTTCATTTGTTGAAGGTAGTACCCAATTTCAATGTTATAAACCTGATATTTCTCGAAACTTTTCCCAAAAAAATTTCGAAAATTTTCTATCCAAACAAAAGTTTTCCAGCAAAAATTCTGGAAGAGTGTGAAATGGCAAGCTAACATCTCAATGTTATCAGTGCGACTTTTCATCAAATCGTTCCAGGAAAGTATTCCAACCAAATAACAATTTCAAAAAAATTCCAGCTTAAATTTTCTGTATTGTTGTTTGGATGGAAAACTTTCCAAAAGTGTATCGTGGCAGCTTACATTTCCTTGTTACAAGTGTGACAAATTTCAAAAATTTTCCATCCAAACAGCAATATTCCAGGAAAATTCTCAATTCAAACGGCTATTTATTTATCACTCAAAAACATACAAAATCAAATCCAAATAACGAAATAATTCAATCAATCAGCAATAAAAATTAAAATTCATCACAGGTCAGCAATCAGGATATGAAGAACGAATAGATTTCACATCATCATGGAAGGCAAATCAATCGGAAATAAGAGAGAGATTACGGAGGTGATCGGACGGTGGTGATTGAATCTACCTTAGATCGAAGAGCGAACCAGAGGGAACTTGAGAGACTGAATTGAAGATGCAGTGCGGTGCGTACTGTTGGAGGAGGTGGAGAAGAGATTGGATTTATGAATTTAAGAAACAATTTGCAGAAGGAACAAAAGTGGATCTGTCTGAGTTTCGCTGTAAAGCGCGTGAAAATCTTTTTTTTTTTTTTTTTTAAACGTGATTGATGTCAGGCTGTCAGCATTAAAAAGATAAAATTAAATAAATTACACTAATTGTAATAATAATAAAGTTCGAGACTTCATAAATAACATAAATCCCAACCACTCGTAGGTGCCCTGCTCAGACGGTATGAATTCTTAGATGTATTTATCCGATCGTTAACTCTAGAGTTCTAAGGGAAATAAATTACATTTTATTTTTTTTATGATGACTTTTCTCAATCCCTGAATTGTAATCAAATAGTAAAGTTGTCTCCGAGACCTTAGAGATAATATAAGAGTAATATTATATATACGGTATTTTTATACAATATTTTTCATACAATCTGATGTAATAAAAGATGATTGGATAAAAATTTACTTTTAATTGAAAATCGGTCAATCATATTTTATCATGTCAAGTTGTATAAAAAAACGCAAAACCATAGAAAAAATATATAAATCGACCCAAACGCCTCAATCACAAAAAAAATAAAAAAATAAAAAAACATAAATCCCCTGTTATTACTAAGTCGTTAGTGTAAGTTTCTCCCAACTGTTCAATCATTTAATAACTAGATTCATTCTTTGGCAAAGATCACTATAAGCCAAGCTTAGAAGTTTATCAATTCTTTTTATTATCGTTATATTGGAGAACTAAATGAAAAATTATCTTTCTTTATCGTCAATCTAATCACTGTTCATAACTTCGGATTCCATTTTATCATCAATCCAACCGTCATTCACCTTATTTATTTTTCTTATCGATGAATAGATATCTTTACTTATATGACTTAGGTGTCTCGTATGAGTCGTATTTATAGAAAAAATGATTCGTGTTAGAATTTATAACATGATGGGTTAATGAATATTTATTATATTGCCTCTCTACCTTTTATATTGATAAAAAAAAATTAACGGCAAAAGGATTTTTATTATTACTATAATTATAGAGAGATTTTTGTTATTTAATTATACCTCGGGAGATTAGGTGCGTTTGTTTAGTTATTTTGAGTAATATTTTTGAAATGTTATTGGTAGATAAAGTTGAGTGATTATTACAAAGTAAAATTTAAAATTTAACAAAAAAACCCCATAAGTTTGCTAATTTAACTAAACACTCCAATAAATACAAATTTTGTAAAATAACAAAAACACCCCCATCCACCCACAGTTGCTAGATTCCGATCACCATTGCTGGAATTTGGCATTACGACGCACAACTGGTCGGATTTGGCTAGTCGTGCACCGATTTAGCCTTTTTTGACCAGATCTATCATGGAGCGACGGCCAAAGATATAATTATCGTTGACAACCAAATCGGTGCATTCTTAATCGTCGCCTTCAGGTAGTCGCCGTTGTGACATATTCGACCAAAGCATCGGCGATGGTTGCGGAACGACAACTATGGATAGATGGGAGTGTCAATTTATAATTTTGTTGTTGGAGGTGTTTTTGTCAATTAACAAACTTATAGGGTTTAAAATAGTTTCTTAACTTAGAATCTAATTTTCAAAATAAGAAAACAAACGCGCATTTGTATTTGGAATAAGAACAGAATAGTGGTGAAATAATCAAATAATTTAAAGAGGTGGTGATATAATATTTTAAATAGTTTTCAAAGCTAAAACAGAAATTGGTTTAAAATTTTTTCAAAACTACATTTCTATTTCCTATACTGTAATTTAAAAAAAAAAATTATTTATTTTTAATTGAATGAAAACGATAATTAAAAAATATTGAGAATCAAGACTTTGTTTTATTTATCTCAACGTATTCATTTAATATATTTAGACGGGTTTTAATATTATTCAGAAATTTTTTAATAACCTTAGAAATTATATAAACTTTTAAAATTTAAACTAAATCTTAGAAATCAAAATGTAATTATTAAACAAAAAAAAAAAAAAAAAAAAGGCAAAAAAGTTTCTCAATAATTTCCCAATGAAATTGCCCACGCGCTTTAGTGGAAGGTGCGAAACATGAATAATTTGATATTTAATAGTAGGATATGATGGCTGCATGATGTTAATGATAGCTACCTGGGTGGTGTCAAAAGTGACCTCGGTTCATTGAATTAGCAAATATCTTAAATCCAAGAAAAAAAAATATAATATTACACATAAAACAATTTTAAAAATAGTAAAAATAATGCGTAATTTAACAAATAAATAAAAAATGATACAATATTATAAAGAGTAATGCCTTAGAAAGTTACCATCCCTGCCTCGACCCTAATCCCAAATTACAACCCTAAAAATTTTTGTAAAACCCTTTAAAAAAAAATAAAAAATCAAAAAGCTTTAAATTAAAAGTATAAACTTTTTTTAGTTCGGTTTTTAAACTTACACGGTATTGTATGGTTTTTCTTAGAATTTTTACTTGTATGGTACGAATTGATTCGATTATGCGCAAAAACTGAACCATACCACATTTGTCCCCTCCAGCAAGTATCCCTATGTAGGGAATGCCATATAGTAAGGGGTAAGCGGATTTGTGTATCCACCCAAAATCAAAGAAATTGAAACCGAAACCAGAACTAACCAGTTCCTTGGATTTGGAATCGGAACCAGAACTAGCCGGTTCCTGTTCCAGTTTTTAGAAGCCAAGAACCGGAACTTGAAACATAGGTTCTGGTTTCAGGTACTCGGAATAATTTTAATTACTCCTTACTTTTTAAAAATTACAAATACACCCCTAGTAATTTATAAAAATTATAATTCAATCACAATTCCTACTAGGGTACTCGAATCTCGGTTTTGATTCCAGTTACTGTAGTAATTGAACCAGAACCAAAATCACATAATATGGTTTCGGTTTTTGAGAAAAAGAACCGACCCTATAAGGTCATTGTTAGTGCATAATTTCTCCATATCTAGAATTTTCCAGGGATTCCCTCTCCTACTAGACCTGATTTTTTTTTTTTTCATGTCGACCCACTCGGGTTTTTCTTTTAAGTAGGAAGAATAATAAGGTGAGAAAAAAAAAAAGGTAACGACCCATGGAATTATCATTTTTAATTTTCTTCTTATTTTAAGATTAATAGAATCTAAATTCACGTGGGCTTTTGATTATTTAATTGGGCCAAAGCTTTTTGCTCACCTGCTTGGCAGTTTATGGTTCTTTGTTTAGATTGTGATCTGATTTCTACCTTTTACTTTTCTTTTTTCACTTTTTCTTTTTCTTTTTAATTTTTCCATAAAATATAATATATTTAATTGCATATAACATGTCAGACACGTGCATTAGATTCATAGGTGTCAATAAGCTAAGTAAACTTGATTGATAGGTTGATTGGACCGTGATCTCTTACTCCCATACAGTTAAACTTAAAAGTTGAGCCTAAACTCAAACCAACTATATATCTTTTTTTTTTTTAAAATCCGACCCGATGTAAGACCCGAAAAATATCGGGTTACGGATCAATAGGTTGAATCAGTTACGCCAACAATAAAAATAATTTAAAAAAATTATAATTAGTCTCTTAAATTTTAGTATACTACCAAAATACCCATAACAAATCACAAATTAGGCGATGAAATTTTAATTTTTTTTCATAAACGCTCCAAATATTTCGTTGGTCCCTAAAATTTTAAACTATTGCAAAAATACCCTCAAAAAATTTAGTAATCCCTACAAGTTTGAAAAATAGCAGAAAACCCCCCTAAACTTGACCGAAGAGCCTGCCAAGTCCCAGCCCGACTGGTCCGATCCAAGTTTTAAAACAGAGATAAATATTTGACGTTTTGAGCTCAATCCTACATTGATTTTTTTTTTTTGCTTCACACAAACATCCTTCATCCAAACCGCGTCCACTTAGTTATAAAGTTATTATTTATGGCTTTGCTTACTTCCGAAACAGGGCAGTTTCGGATAGATTACAAAACTACCCTTTTACGATACTCTTAGCGTCTTAAAAGAAAGCAAGCATACTCCTTATGGCTATAAATTTAAGTTTCAAAACATCACTAGAGGAAAACAAGAGTGCAAATACAAGCACCATCACACTCTGTTTCTCCAAACAAAAATTTGGGCTCCTCAAGTAAAACAGGTAAACAGTCTTTAAAAAGTTGCGTATAAATAAAGGTAAGGTAACGACAACAATGATCAAAAGGGAATTACTTATAGCTCTGTAGTGTGGAAATTTATTGGAGAGAAGGTGAGGGTACGCCGATAATATTTCATCGCCCCAGGTCGACTTCTTGAGTTCTTAGGTCAACTTGTGGATGGTTTTCATGTCTACCACTTCCTTGAGAGTTCCCTTCTCAAGATGATCCCACCATTTGAACAAGAAATTGTCGACGACCAGTCTGAACCAAGGTGATAACTTCAAACCTTCCTCTCCGGCATCTGCTTTTCTCAGAAGTTCCTTCAGTTGTTCCCGGTTTACATATTTGATATCAGCTACTTCATCGGGATTTGGATTGACTTTAACATCTCGGACGATGAAGAGCAGGTAATCGACTGCAAAATGAGGAGACAAATAACAATCAACATGAAATATAAACAATATACTCTCAATAACTCTCGATGATTAAAACAAGACATTGAATCAAATTGAATTGTAAAACAAATCAAGAATAAAGTTGGTCATTACGTTCATGCTCGCCCCACTTGCCATCAGAAGGTGCCTTGTAGAGTATGCGACCAAGAGGGGTGAACTGATCAACCGGCACATCTTCAGCAACAATGCCCAGCTCATCCAGAAGCTTTCTTTGTGCAGCATTTCTCACCCCTAACAATCAAATGAAAGTAGAAGACAAACCCATTACGACTAAATTGCAGCGACTGAGAATATAAAGTGGATCAAAACAGAACGTAAAACATGTAAATATACATACCAAGAGCATCCTCATCAATAAGCTCAGATTCACGGTAAAGAGGATGGCTGCAGCAAGTGTTTGTCCACACAAGAGGGAATGTCACTTTCGTTGCAGAACGTTGCTGTCCAAACAAAAGTGAAAATAAGACAAATCATTGTAACAAACAAAATACTCAAATGAGTTTTTTGTTCTCTTTTCTAATTCCTAATCAAAAACTGAAGAAATAAAAGATTCGGAAAATTCCTGAGGTTTATAGCAGTCATTTTAGCTTTGTTTGACTATTAAAGAAGTTTCACCCACACAATCATGTCAGCGTTTTGATATATGCATGATAACAAAGATAAGAACAAAAAATTATCACCCAAATGGTCATATCAGACTCCAAAATATGATAATGGGATGCAAGAATATTGACACAAAATTTTAACCTGCTGGAATAGCAAAAACATACCTGGAGGAGTAACTCATATTTTGAGTTAAATAAAAATACACTGAAAGCTCTATGGAGCAGATTTAAAGATTCAATCTTCTCCATCAGGTGACCTGCAGATTTCAAAAGCATTAATTTAGTCTAAATGCATCAGAATCAAGTGTTTATATAGAGAAGAATGCAGCATGATGTCCAAAGACGCAGTGATATTAAGAGCAAAACACTCCCCAGTTCACATTTACAGAAGAAAGAAGATGCGATATAAGGAGATAAAAACAGAAGAGCCGTAATCATCTTTTTTTCATATATTAAACATGCCTTCAGTAGTTCAGTTAGTTTGTGATCATCAAGAATATGCCAAACCAGAATCATCACAGGATATAAGAAACATATCAAGAACTACATGAAAAAATTATAACCGTTAGAGAAGACCAATATAAACATTTACTTACAGTTGTATTTGCTCTCATGACCAACAACGTGGTCATTCTCATCCACTAAAATGCATCTGTCAAAGAGAGATCATGCGAGGTCAGCATACGTGTAGCACTGATGTGACATGTGGTAAACAGTAGAAAACTTAAGTTTCCGGGAAAGGAAAAACAAAAAAGGCCAAATGGCTTCTACTAAAATCGAAGTGCCTCTGACAACGTATAATCAAATATGCAAAGTACTACTCAAATTGAGAATATAATCCAAGTACTTAGTAGAAGAAAATTTTATTTTCATGCTAATTCTCTTAAACTCCGTATGGACGTTTTCATTTTCTTGGGATCCTTTTTTATAATAGGCAGGAGAAAAATTAAATGTATAACTAAGAATAACAAAAGAAAAGCATAAAAATCATATACTCTCACTCAATTTTCAATCTGCATATCTGAGCAATCGCTCACAAAAATCAACTGCACAGATAGTCTCCAAAACTCAAACAGATATAATGGTTGCAACGGTGAAGCCAACACCGCTGCCTACAGCTCTATATGCATGTAAGTTCTCAACAATCATATAAATTAAGACAGACTGAACATAATAGATTCTGTAAGAAACCAGAAAATAAAAAAAAGGACCTCAAATAAGAACCAAATTTGAGGCATCATTACCTAAGGAAAGAATCCCCGGCAAGCTTACATAGAACATAGTCCAACTATTTCTTTCATATCTATTTAAAAAGTTATGCAACCTATAGCATAATTTGTAATATTGAAAATAAAACTTGTAAATATGGAGATTTATTCGGTAACAGTACTATGTTTTATACAGTAGATCTAACTGTCCCGGTAACATTAATAGGTCAATAACAAGATAAATTCATAAGTATGCCCACTTGGTCCAGTAAAATTACTGTAACAGTATGAAAGCAATAGCCATAAACTCACTTAAAACTACCTGAAAATGAAACAATATGCACAAAAAAAATTCATATATTTATATATGCATCCGCGATAAAATTTCAAAATAAAATTGAAAACTTAAGTACCCTTTTACTGTTTTAAGAATAAAAAAGATGAAAAATAATTTTAAAAAACTGTTTTTGAAAACATTTTAATTAAGTTCAATGGAATTTAAAAGTATTATAATATTGAAAACACTTTTAACTGTAATCTGAAAAATGATGAAACACTATATGAATAAACTGCTTCCTAAAAACATTTCCAACTGTTTCCTAAAACATTTCAAGTAGAAACACGCATGCTATAGTATTCACATGATTAACAAATCCAACAAAAAAAAAGTTCAAAAAAATTGTCTTTTTACTGGTTTTGAAAACATTACAACCCCTTCATGAAAAATCACATGTTTCTGAAAACATGTTTTTACGGCAAAAAAAAAAAGGAAAAACTTCGTATCCGTAGCTGAAAACTAACGAAAATCTCTGTAAATAAACTGTTTTTAAAAATATTTCTGATAGTTTGGTTCAAAGTTTATAAAAAATGAAAAACAGTAAAAATCAGTAAAACAGTAAAAATCAGTTCTTTTTACTGCTTTCAAAAGCTGTTGTCAAAAACATAAAAATATTTAACCCAGAACACAAAACTAATGCAAGAGTTATCTAAAAATAAAAATCACATTTTTACTGTATTGAAAGAACTTTTTTTTTTTTTTTTTTCAAACGAGATCTTGGTAACGGAGAAAAGGGCATACTCGTCTTCGAACATGAGGCGTCTCTGGACGGCGTCCATGCCGGCATCGACAGCGGCGGCGGAGTCAGTCATGGTGCGGCGGATAAAGGGCGGCGGGGGTGAACGGAGAGGCTTGGAAATGGAAAAGGACGATAAAGCGGCAAAATTGGAAGAGAAAAAAAGACGGGATTTGGAGGAAAAGGAAGAAGAAGGGAAGATTGGAAGTGAAGAAGAAAGCTTGACGGTAGTGGGATTAAAAAGGCGAGACATTTGGAGCGTTTATGGAAGTTAACAATCCCACCATTATTGAAGACAACAAATTTTCCTTTTATTTTAATTTACATTTATATAATTTACATTTGGAGAGTTTTTACTATTTATTATTTATTTATTGATTATAAGTGGGGTCTACTTCAGGTTGGGGAGATCACGGTTGTGCCCTTTGGTGATGGGGAAATTTTGTTGATTTGGTAGAAATAATAATGGGATATTTTTTGAGGGTATCATTTTATTTTGTAATTTATGATTATTCTGAAAAAATTTACAGTCACAACTCAATTATTTACCATTCAATTATTAAAATTTTGATTTTTTTGTGGAACATAAATGCAGAGAAAAAGAATGAATGAGGGATTGGTCGATGGTTAAATCTATGAGAATTAAAATGAACAAGGGATTAGTCGAATGATCAAATTTGTGAATTATAGCTTACTTTATTTTTTGTTAAGGTTGTTCGATCAGTTTATGCGTACTTCGATAAATTCTTCGAGACTTTAAAGTTAACGATTAAGTAAATCCTAAAGTAATCACGTTCATTAGCAACCGAGAAAAATTGAACTCAAAACCTCTTAATTAATATAACTAAAAGTTTTTATCGTCCATTCGAACGATGGTTTAAAAATTATTGTTTTATTTCACAATTCCCAAAATCATAGGCAGGTTCGAAGAATAACTTTTACTGCTAAAAAAATTGTGTATCAATAATGTTTTCTATATTGGTATCGTAGCAAAATCTTCTTTTATTGGTAATAATGATTTTAAATTTTACCAATAAATATAAACTTTGGAATAAATAACCCAAATAAGTCACTCACTATCAAATATTTCTAAAATTTTCAAATAATAAAATAAGACTAATTTACTCAACCCCACATAACTTTCTTTATATAATTATCTTTGGATGATCGAATAGTTTGATAGAGACTCTTGAGTGTATTACTCAATAAATCATGAGTTTGAGTTCCTCTTCGGTTACTCATAAGGGTAACCATTGGAGTTCTTACTCAACTAATAGTTTAAGGATCCCAAAAAATTATTTGAGATACGCGTAAGCTGGCTTAGACTCAAACACCCCTTTCATAAAAAAAAGAAAAAAAAGTTCCTATATATTGTAGCGAGGCTACTTCAATTTTACAAATAATCATTTACTTTCCAAACATTAATTTTTATAATTGATTTAAAATACATAACTAAGAGGGTAAATTAGACTTTTTACTCATAAAAATACCAAAAATAAGCAAAACATGTTCGTGGAAAGTACTAATTAATTAAAAAAACCATTGTTAATTATTCCTTAATTTTGTTTTTAATTAACAAAAAATCGTTTACAATATGCACCATTTTATATATCCAATTATCTATCCGTATAAAAACATATATATTTCATAATTTATTTGATTTAAATAACAAAATATTTACTAATTATTAATGGAAAATCTATTTACCAATTAGGTTAAAACATGGAATAAGTTTGGGGTATAATTATAATATACTAATGTTTCATAATTTATTTTATTTAAATAAAAATATATATTACAAATTCAATGTAGAGATTCTACTCTTTGTCTAATATAATTTTTCACTCTAAAAGAGACTTGAGCACGCGAGGTAAGGATTGAGGGAGGATTCTGATAATTGTCCATAAGGTAAAGGACAGATTAGTCATTCAATAAATTATCACCAATGCCAAGTTGCCAACCCATTTGAATCCATATCATTAAATTATTAATTAACTAATTAGTTAATTAATTAATAAGTACAAGGGCTGCGTTTTGTTTCAGTTTTGGGAATACTACTTTTAATATTCCCAAAAAAGTTAAACAGTAAAATACCAAAAAACTCAGATTTTTTGGAATACTACTCCCAATATTATTCAACTTTTTTTAAATCCCTTAAATTTGATAATTTAATTAAATACCCCTAAATACTTTTTTTAAAATTACAAAAACACCCCAATAATCCACATTTACCAGATTCCGGCCACCACCACCGGAAAATGGTCTGAATCTGGTAGGATGGCGCACTACCGGCTGAATCTAGCCGGTAGTACGCCGATCTAGCCTTTTCCGGCCAGATCTAAGGCCAAAGATCTGGCCGTAACATGTTGGCCGTCGTTGAGAGCAAATACGGCCGATCGGCGGAAAAGGCAGCCACAATACGCATGACCTGCAAGATCCAAGCCGGCCATGCGCCCATACGGCATGATTCTCGGCCACCTCCGGTGGTGGTCGTCGCCTGGGGGTGTTTGAGGGTGGGTTAGGGGTATTTTTGTTAACTTTTAATGTTTTATTATAGGGGGTATTTTGTAAAAAAATAAACATAAAGGGTATTTTATTAATTTATAAATTCTACATCGTAATACCCGCCCAATTCAACTTTTTTTTAATTTTTTTCAAAAAACTTTTCCCAAAACCCCCAAATTTTGAACCAAACGGAGCCAAGGTGGGTAAAAGAATTATAATAATATTTTACTTATAATTGAACCATACAATCATATAAAATTAATGTAAAATAACTATTATGTTTTTTGTTTTTTGTCTGTTTGTATGATTTATTAGTAAATATAGCATTGTTCAAAGAATAAAATGTTTGATAGTGAAAAGGAAAACGAAATATACCAAATATTAATAAGTAATTAATTTTTTTTTTTAAATAAAGTGTTAATATTTAAAGGGACGAGATCTTTTAATTTAAAATTTTGACTTAAACTAAAACACAATTTTTTAGCCGCAGATATCTCATAATCCAATGGATAGAAAAGAGTTTGGGGACAGTTATTTTTGTTTGTCATCACAACAATTCCTATACCGTTGAATTATATTGAATCCACGATTAAAATTTTAAATTGAAAAGTCTCATCACTTATTTAAAACCCGATACATATTTTCAATCATTTATATACATAAAAGAAATTTTGTCACAAGCCATTATTTGATTCACTTGCAATTCATTTGTATAATTATGAAAAACCTTTTTAACAAACGAATTAAAATTGCCCATAATATACAGTTAAAATTAACGCCTCGAGGTTTGATGTAATAATAAAATCTTTTTATGATTTCTAAAATAACAAAAATTTATTTATCTTTAAGTCTTAGGTTTTAAAATAAATTATTAACTCATAACCATATACATTTTCATGGTTTATTGATAACTTACTAATAATAAAATTATTTTTGTTATTTTAAAAACAATTTTTTTTTTTTTTTTTTTTTATGATGACCAGGAGTGTTTAGGCCAACTTATGTACATCTCAACTAATTTTTAGGATCCTGAAACTATCGATCAGATTAGAACTCCAATGATTATGTCTATTAACAATCGAGGAGGGACTTGAACTCATGACATCTTGAGTGATATACTCAAGAGGTCTTATCGAACAGTTCGATCTCTCAAAGGTAATTAAAAAAAATAGTCAAACCTTAGATGGGTATAATTTAACTCCATAATATATGAAAAACTTAGATATTTTTTTAATATTTCTTTTTGCAAAATAGTAATATGAGTTTATTTTTGAGAAATTTATAAATTAAAAAGGGCGAACGAGTTATGCATACCCAAGGTTTATCGAAACGACAAGTTGGTACCCAAAAGGTTTTGAAACGACAAATAGGTACCTTAGTCATGTTAGTTAGTGATTTTCATTTGATAATAGTGAAAAGACTAAAATGCCCTTAAAAGTTTAATATTTTAGTTTTTTATAAATTTAAAAATTTCAAAAAAACCCCCAGGTTTGCTAATTTGACTAAATACCCAAATATATAAAAAGTTTATAAAATAACAAATACACCCCCGTCACCCACAGTGCGTTCCGGCCACCACCTAGGAATCTGGCGGAGGAAAATGCGTTACGACACGAGACCCATCGGATGCGTGTGCATCAGCTAGATCTTTCATTTAAGGCAAGATGGTGGTGCTATGGCGGAAAAGGCGATCTCAGGCCGTCGAGCAAGAACTTCTTAGGAAAATTGTGTTCGACACGACCCATCGGATCGTGTCGTAACACCTCGATCCGGCATTTTCCGGCCAAATCCGTGGAAGATCTGGCCGGAAAAGGCCGATCTGGCCGCGAGGCCGAAAAAGGCGACGTAGATCGGCGGCCTTTACGGACGTCCGTGGCGGATCGGCAGGAAAAGGCCACATCGGTGTGTTACGACACGGTCAGTGGAGTGCGTGTCGTAACACAATTTTCCGCAGATTAGGCGGTGGTTGCAGGAATCGCATTGTGGGTGGCGGGGGTGTTTTTGTTATTTTATAAAATTTTTATATATTGGGGCATTTAGTCAAATTACCAAACTTAGGGGGTTTTTAGAAATTTTTAAATTTATAAAAAACTAAAAATTAAACTTTCAAGGGCATTTTAGTCTTTTCACTATTATCAAACGAAAATCACTAACAACATGACGGAAGGTACCCATTTGTCGCTTCTTTTGGGGCCTTTTGGGTACCAACTTATTGTTTCAACAAATATTGGGTATGTATAAGTCGTTCTCCTAATTAAAAATTGTCAAACATGTGACTCTCGATGCCATTTTTGAGAATGTGACTATCGGTTGGCAACATCATACCCGATATCCACCAACCGCCACAAGGTGACAATCTTAAACGTTAATCTCGATTTTTTTTTTTTTTTTTTGTAAAAGTCAAATTTGGCATTTATAGGGAATATATAAAGTGATGGATCAATAATCTATATCTCAGTTATCGGAATAACGTTATTTCTTCTATCAATTTTTTGACCATAGTCGAAGAACAAGTAATATTATATTTCCTGTGAACTCTTGAATTATGATCTACGATTGGATTGAATTGAGTTTTGACAATTTATATGGACGGTAAAATTCTTTAGATAACTAAATTAAATCTAACAAGTGAATGATAAGAGGAGCAAAAATAAAGATGATATGACGAGAATAAGTCGAATCAAAACTGTATTTCATATACATATTATATCATTTATGCATCAAACCAATAAAATTATATAACATATAAATCCATGATCAGGATTTTTATGTTTAAAACATTTTCCTCATCATATTTTAATTTGTAAAAGGTAGGTAAAATATTGCTTCAACCGTTAACAAGAAAATTGTACTCAATAAAGTAATGCTTTTATTGAAAAGGGAAAAAAAAAAAAAAATGTTCCTCTTGTGAAAGTATCTGGAAGCAATTTTTTTCTAAAATATTTTATCAAATGTTTCTCTAAAACATGATTTAAGTGTTTTTTTTTCACTCAAAATTGTTTTTGAAATATTTTACCTGACGTCCACATCTAATTTATTCTTCGTCATTATAGTCTTATCTTTCTTTTGTTTCTTTGTGCACAAATATCGTGTTTTTACTTATATGGAACATGTAGTGGATAATTTTTCTTTTGTTGTGAGGAGTCTGGTGCTCTTTTGTGCCGTTTGTGGCTTTTGTGGATTTTTCCATATTTGCTTGAGACTTTTGGTCTTTGTTTGGGGTATGTTTTTTTATCTTCTTATATTGATTTTGTTCTGTATATTTAATTCTTACCTTACAAAAAAAAAAAAAAAAAAAAAAGATAATTAAGACCGTTTTATTATGGAAGCCCCAAAAATTACATAAAGACCACTTTATGCTAAAGCTATAGCCATGGGACTTCTAACATTGTGGAGTCCATCATTCCAGGAGTACCACCCAAAGCCATACTCATTTTTGGGATACTTTCTCGCCATTCCACCTCTTGCTTTCACTTTAATAGTAAAGCTCTTTTTCTGGCCGACATGGTTGAAGAGCAGCACACTCGGAGTGGCCTTAACAGAGATTCCCATTGGTGGTTTTGACCTAAAGAAGTAGACACTTTTGCCATCGCCAGCAACATTAGTGACTGTCCTTTTAACAATCACAGTGCCCTTGAGTTTAGGAATAGCAAATGATGGATAATTGAGGTTGACTGGTGAGGGTGGATTTTCTGGACACTCTAATTTTGGTTCTGGTTTATCTCCGATCTTGCAAAGGTGAGAAGGTAGTCTTCGTGTGAAGCATCGTATACAAGACCAGTCTCTGCTTTTGTAGGGACGAAAATGGCCGATCCGAACATAAAAGGAGTTGCGATTTGGCCCGATTGATCGATTATTGGCTGCTCCCATTGTTTCTCGATCCAGCTGCAACATTAATTGGCCATTTTGGAGTTAGACATAGTTTGGTGCACATGAGAAAATCTATTAATGTGATAAAATGTGTGAATTTACCAGTGGTCATGATGGCAGATCTTATAGCGGCGCTGCTCCATTTAGGATGCACAGCTTTGAGAAGTGCAGCAGCGCCCACATGAGGGGTAGCCATAGAAGTTCCTGATTGAAAATTATACCTAACAAATCGCTTATCGGAAGATAATGTGGTAACTGAAACTCCCTCGCTCCATGCTGCCAATATATTCAATCCTGGGGCCGTGGTGTCGTTGCAAAGAAAGCGAAAATCAACGAGTAAAGAGATACATCAACTTAAACAAATTCAATGTTCCAACTTTTGTTACCTTGAGAAGATTTGGATCAATTGGATTAGGACCTCTACTAGAAAAAGAAGCCATGGATGGGGCAGACTGAGAGTTGAACACTGTTTTTCCACGATTGATAATCGCCGTTGGATTCTTGGTAGATTTGATGTATTGAATAATTTTATTGGCATCATTGGAGGACACCTGCGTTCTGGAAGGACATGAAAATCAAAAAAGCAGTATCTCCATCACCGCAGTGTTTCCTAATATATAACTCCGCACCTCCACCCTCCCTCTTCACTTCCACCCCTTTCCTTGTCATTCCAATCCCTATCATGCAGAAAACCACTTTTCCTTTTACCTTTTTAGGATCAAGAGAACCCGGGAGGCAGTGCCTGGAACCACAATCAATCATATTTTTATCAGAATCAATGTGTATTAATTAAAGCATCATACAAAACAATGCAAGGAAAGGAAAAATTACGCTGATTCATTCTCGGCAACTGCAGGAACAACCACATCTGGTGCATATACTAATGGATGTTTCTTCTCAAGCCCGTAAGGAGTTGTTTCTCCCTAAAATTAGATGACATATGTTCAAGTTAAGAAAGGCATATATGAAAGCATAAGAATCAAAGTAAGTCATTAGAAGACATTGGCTAATCACCATGATTTTCAAGCCATTTCCTAACACGAGAGGCCCCAAGATATCACGGTCCAAGGAGCTAGCACCAACTGTGATAATCCACGGATAATAGTTGGACAATGTAGCGGATCGGGACCTGAATTTCCATCTGCACAAACGACCACAATGTTGTTTTTGGCCGCATGTAATGCACCATTAGCTATTGCATCTTCAGCAAAACCGGTTCTTGGGAACCCAACTGAGATACTCATCACATCAACTCCATCTCTAATGGCATCGTCTATGCCCGCCAACATATCTTCTGGTAAACATGTGTTGCCAACCGCCTTCTCTTCCTGAGGGATAGCCCAACAGACTTTGTATATGGCTAGGCGGGCCAACGGCGCGCCCCCGGAGGCAGTGCCACGTGCAAGCCCGAAAACAGAAACGTTAGCGACACGGCGGCCAGCCACCGTGGACGCCGTGTGGGTGCCATGACCGACCCTGTCACGTGGCGAAAGGTAGTCCAATGTGTCATCAAGGCGCCCCCCCAATGAATGCTCATAACCTTTCATGTAGTACCTAGCTCCAATGATCTTGCTGTAAAAACGTCAAAATTAAGAGTAATGTGAAATTACAATAGAAGTGATTAAATTCTTAATTTTAATTTCACCATTTTCCCTGTTTATTGCAGCAATAATTGAAAAAGGAAGGAGACAGACAGGGACAGAGTGATTTAACAGTCCAAATGCACGGGGATGGGGGCATCCAAGCAATAGACAATTACAATAGGTGAAAAAGAAGCCAAGAATAATAATGGAAGGTCAGATACTTTGTATAATACTGATAAAGTCGTCTTTTATATTATACAAAATTAGTATAAGAATCCAAAAAGATCCATGCTGTCACTGAAACCTGATGGTCAAGTCAACAATGTAGTCAAAAAGTTGTTAATTGCACTAGGGCTCAAGGATGACAATGATTAAGGTTTGGTATATATGTAGACCCCAAAATATCACTTTTTCCTAATTATTATCTAAACTCTAAACCCATTATTATGGGTTTGTACCAAACTCATCTCCTGTTTTTTGGATAAGTTTTTTTTTTTTTTTGGTGGGGGATATTTGAGTCAGTTTGCATATACTTTTACTAATCCTTAAGGACAATTAAATATCCTATAAGTTTAGTATTCCGAGATAAGCTACAAATGTAATGGGTGATCGTGAGATTTGAATTTAGGAAATCAATAAAATGAACAAATCTTCTTGACTACTAGACCAACCCTTTGGATATACCAAACTTATCTCAAACTTGTTAATTTCAAACCATTACCAAACCTTCCAATTAAATACTAGTATTCTCGAATTTACGGATCAAATTATCATCTCTATTCACTTTTAGACTCTATGGTTAACACGTTTACCAATGAAATGAGAACATACTTGTTTCTTGTTCCATTGATTTCTTTAATCTGAAGATCCTTATGAAATAAATAGGTTTGATCCCTCCCCACATATTCACATGCAGATCTTTTACTTAGTGCAGTAAAGTAAATAAAATAAAAGAAGACAAAGGAGAAAGAAATTGAAACACTCACTTATTGCAGTGAGAAGAGTTAAAAGCAACCCCAGTTTGGCAGATTCCCTTCCATGATTTTGGAACAGGTCCCATTCCTTCGTCATTAAAGCTCTCTGATTCTGGCCATATTCCTAATTATAATAATAATAAACAAACTCACTTTCACGTGTAATCATATTTCTTAAAAAAAACATCATAAAATAAAGAGATCGGGGCAAGTTTTTCCTAGAAAATTACAGAGAAGATAAGAGAAAGTCACATGTAAAACAGAACATATACAAACAAATTCAACTTGATTTCAAATTAGTTTATGGTTTTGACCAGTATCCAAGACGCCAACTATTATTTCTTGTCCGTATTTGGCTTTTGATAAGAGGCCTTCTCCCATCTTATAGTTATGTCTTCCTCTTCCTCCATCCTCGTTTAAGCCTACAAATTCCCATGATCTTGTTGTCTGTAATGTGTACAATCCTGGTTCGCTTTTATGCACTGATACAACTTCTTCCAATTCTGTCAAATAATCATATGCATATCAATTGTTTGCTATGAGTGTCACAACAAAGAGAAAGTAAAACAAATTAAGAGATTAATTTGATTCCAACTTACCTGAAAGTTTGGAGGCTTCATCAGAAGTGAGCACTGCGGCGAAGCCATTGATGCTGTATTGGTAACTGTAAAGACGAGAAGCCTCAGCTTCTTCCTCATTGTTTTTCACAGACAGCAAATATGAATGGTGGGTGTCTTCTATCTCATGCAATGCTTTTTCTCCATTGTGTCCACGAAACTGAACTATGTAGACCTGTCATCATTCAAATTAAGTATATATTCATATACACATTCAACAAAAACTTCTGTCGCCAAAAACAACAAAAGAAAAAAAAAAAGAGACTGCAAAAGACTTACGTTTTTTTCTTCACAAGAGGCTAATAGAGGAAGAAGAAAAAGAACGAATAGAAAGATATTGATATTGTTCATGGTTGGTAATTATATATCTTGTAGTTCTGATGATGAGTATTTATACTTGCGTAAAGTATATCTTAACAATTCAAAAAATTATATAACATATAAATCCATGATCACTGGGGGATGAGTGCTTCGTAGGGTGGCTGAACTGACATATCACTAATGAGCATATCACGTATTGGCTTATAAATTCTCCATGTTGACATAATAATTAAAAAAAATCACATTCAGGGGTGAAATTGCAAATTTTCAAACATAATCAATGGAGTGTTAACACAAGTTGATAATAATTTGCAAATGGAATACAAAAAAGATAATAATCAAATATTAAATTAAGCCACCCCTCTAACTATTATTGTTGACCTTATTTAATCCATCACTATATGCTTGCGACAAAATTAGGAGGAAATGCTTTCAAAACGATTTAATTAAACCTTTTTTTATTAAACAATATGATTAAAACATAATTTTTGACCGATTCTATTATAAGATAACATTATTTTTGTTTTATCAAATATGTTGAAATTAGTCAGTTTATTAACATAATACTAAAAACCGATCACAGAATAACCACGACGGTTTAATTTGTCACTATTTCTTACAAGGGTAGCAAGATTGTCCAAGAAAATGGAAGGGGTTATTAAGATTCGTATATTAATTTAATGTTTGAGAAAGAATAAGAATATGCTGATGTCAGTATGTATGATGACATCAGTATTATCGAGTAACTACCTGGGTCCATTTTTAAAACATGGATATTAATTTAATGTTTGAAAAATGACAAAATATTTATGATCAGGATTTTTATGTTTAATCATATTTTAATTTGTAAAAGGTACTTAGGTATGTAGAATGTTGCTTCAACCGTTAACAAGAAAATTGTACCCAAAAAAGTAATGCTTTAATTGAAAAGGAAAAAAAAATGTTCCTCTTGTGAAAGTACCTGGAAGTAATTTTCTTCTAAAAAATTTTATCAAATGTTTCTCTAAAACATGATTTAAGTGTTTTTTTTTTTTTTTTAAACTCAAAATTGTTTCTGAAATATTTTACCTGACGTACACATCTAATTTCTTCTTCGTCATTATAATCTTCATCTTTCTTGAGTTTCTTTGTGCACAAATATCATGTTTTTACTTATATGGAACATATAGCGGATAATTTCTCTTTTGGTTTGGAGATATCTTGCAAAATGGACTCTGCGATTAAGCAAGAAGTTTATTTGCAATTCAATCTTGTAACGGGTACTATATAAACACAATCATGATCTCTTTGAGGGAGAAGATCCTGAGAGAAAGACTAAGAAAAGAAAAAACTCGGGAAGGAAAACTCGTTGAGATGACTCTTTATAAATAAGAATAACTCTACAACTCAACTTGTAAATGCACTCAATAACATAATAGTGGACATAAGTTTTGCATAAGAAGCACCACATTAAAAAACCTTTTATTGTTCTGTATTGTTTATGAATATTATCATTCATTTGCTATCGTATTGCCCCTATAATCTATTGCCGATTCATCAAGATTACGCACTCATCTTATGTGATTCTAGCAGTGTCAATCACGTATCTCTGATTGATGCAATTTTCCGCATCAACAGAACATAATTTTCTTAATACGAGTTTTGACACCTTGTGTTCTATTGACAACAAGAGTAAGAATAATAATTATGATATATAAGAAAAAAAAATTCAAAGAGAGAATTTATCCTTGAATTTAAAAATACATGTAAAATTTGAGATATAGTTAAGTATTGAGTAATCTCTGTATAATATTAAGGGGGCGTTTGGATCATATAATGTTTTATTATATGAGTATGTTATATTAACGGAAAGATAGAGCATCTTGAAGATTACTAGGAATGTTTAGAAAATGTATTTGATTGATTTGAATAAATTGGTGAATAATATATTTTATTGGGAAGATAAATGGGTGGGTATATTATATAAATTACTAAATTGCCCTTCTTTTAAAATATTAATATAATATTATTTTTTGAATAATTTCTTTTAACCCTCTATATTTGAAATTTTGCTAAAACACTCCAGCCATATAAAACTTTAATTTATAGCAAAATCACCCCCACTCACCCCAAGCCACTACTGGCAGTTGACGAAATAGCGCACAATTGGTCCTATAGTAGGTCGTGCACCGGCAAAGCCATTTCCGGCCATGGATCACAAATCCATGGCCGTTTCATGGCCACAGATTCATGGCCATAGAAACGGCCAGTTTTGGTTATTTTCGGCCATGGATGTGCTGGAAAAGGCCTTATTGGCGTACAACCACCAGATCCCACTACTGCTGCGCACCATTACAACATGAGCAGTATGGTCGGCGATGGTCTTGGGTAGCTGGGGGTATTTTGTTAAATTTTAAACTTTTTTTGTGACTAGGGTGTTTTAGCTAATGTCTCAAATGTAGAGGAGCTTGGTAATGGTTATTTGGTAAATATTTGTAGACAATTGTGTCCGAAATTGTATTTAATTAAGGCCAAAATAGGTATAAAAATTAAGATTACCTAGTAATGTCTTAATCCCAAGAGTGGGGGAGGGTATCGGATTACCCACCACATTACCAATAATAAACACTATTTACAATAAAAAAATTCTAGTAATATTTTATTACTTGCAAACCAAACACCAGAATCTTGCAAAATAAACAAAGATTACCCTCGTTATCTTATATGCCCCCGATCTAAACGCATCCTAAGAGAACAAATACATTCAATATTTTTTACTGCAAGAAGACTATTTCCAAACTAAGAATAAACACCATCTAGCACAATCATACCTTGGGTGGTCTCCTTCACAATCTCGTTTACACAGTTCTAGATCATATCCTTATATGAGCCTAACTGGGTGCAACAAAACAACACGCCGTAAGGACTTCTTTTATAAGCCATCTTCAATTAATCCTATATGAAATTGTATGTTATTTGGTGAAATGGGAATTAATTTATACACATTATATTGATCACAGAGTTGTTTGCTTGTTTCAACTTGTTAGGAAGTCATAAAACCCACATCAAATCTAAGAATTTCACATTTCAATTTCAAACTCATTTATTAAACTTAACAAAAATCAAATGTGTTATCCAAAATTAACTAAATACTGACTCAATAGACAATTACGTCAATTATATACATAAAATGATAAAAATAGCTTAAGCCAATATAGCTTATGATCTTTCATCAATTAAAAAGATAGAAGAAGATATTTTTAAGTAAAATAACAAAAAATGAACATAATCTTACTTTATGACCTCCAAATGAGTAGTATTTCTTGATTAATCAAACCAAATGAAGAAGAAAGTATGAAAGAAGATGAAAAAAACCGAGGAAGAGAGAAATTTAAAAAAAAAAAATGAGTATTTTTGAACCTCAAGACCAATAAAATATGAAAATATCTTGTAATGTCAATAAAATATGGGTATTTTAGTATGATCAAAATTGTTAAATACTATAAAATATAAACCTATTTTTAATAATTTCATGATTTCTATGGGTCAAATGAAAATATTTTAGTAGGTCAATAATTTCACTGAATATACGTTGGCTATAATACAAAAAAAAATTTGTCTAATTCATAAATCTATTAAAAAAAAAATTAAAAATTAATAAAATATCATTAATTTTTTTAGGCTAATCAAAAATTTATTTTGAATCGACTCTTAATTATTATTATTATTTTAAATTATTACCAACTTTAACGGTATAAGAAACTTAAAGAAAATTTCAACCAATTTAAAAATAAATATTTTAATAAATTGGGTGTGTTTAGAACATGCCGGTGATGTACTTAAGAAGAGTAATGGGCTGGGCTACACCATTTGCTTCTTCTTTGATCCTCATTGGGGTAATTAATTGATTTTCATTCTTTGTTTAAAAAAAAAAAAAAAGTAAAAAAAAGTTTGATTATGTTTTTCCAAAATTTATAATTGAATAACCAAAGTACGTTAATAATTGAATACTTCAAAATTAATGTTAAAAACGAGTGAGATTACAAATATGTAATAATTTACGTTAAAACAGGTGATTTTACAAGACTGATTAGTAGATTAAGCCATACTAGATTAAATAGTTTAAGCATTTTTAAAAGGCAAAACGTATTTTAGTTATTTTTGTCGTAAATATCATTGAGGTCAATTAAGTCTACTCACATGATTTTGTTATTTCTGTAATTTAAATAAAATCTTGACATTTTTGTCTTTTTAAGTATTAGAATGGCTATAAGGGTAATTTCCTAACAATTTTGGGATATTTTGCCAATATAAACACCACCTTAAATCTTCCCTTAAGATTTTATGTAAATTGCAAATTTCACGTTAATAATATTCTTATGATATAAGCAACTTCTCATTAACCTTGATATACCCTTCGGAGATAAATATTTTTATTCGTACAACACTCTTACCGGATCCTATCCAATCCGATCCAATCTGACTCGACTAGCTCATACTAATTCTCTAAGATTCATTAATAAGGAGATTTGAAAACGGTCAGATCTACGATCAAAGATCTAGTCGTTGACGACGACCATATCTTGGTCATCATTAACAACCATATTTCTAGCTGTCATCGTTGATGACCAGATTTTTAGCCATAAATCTGGTAAAAAATGGACAGATCAGTTCATGACCGGTTAGATCCAGTCGGTTGTGTGTCGTTATGAAGAATGGCTATGCAGTGGGTGATAGTTGCTTGGGTGGGTGGGGGTGTTTTTGTTAATTTTAAAGTTTTTATTGAGAAAAATAATTATTAAATGTTTTGAGTTGAATAGAATAAGATTGGATTTTGAATTGAATAGAAAAGTAATTATTTTATTGGATTGAATAAGATAGGGTAAAAAATAGTGTGTCAAAAAGCAGCCTTTAATTTTTTTTTTTTTTTTAAAATGCGCCCTTCTTCCCCTTCTTCATAGCTTTGCCACTTTATATATATTAAAAATTTTCAATTATAGTGGTAGGATATTTTAGATCTAAATAATTTATTTCACTTTCAAATGTTTTTTTAATAAATTAAAATCATTTTTGTTAACACTTTTCTCTATTTAATGGATTACTGGGAGGGAAGTCTCTATCAATATTGGTCCATTTAATTATTTAATTTAAAGTCTTTAAAGTTTCAATCATCTTAAAATACGTCAATTCACTTTAAAGAGTTTGTATATGAAATATTATCCTTATAAAAGATGTTGGATCGTTGGATGGAAAAAGAGGACTCAATGCCCAAGTCATTTTATACATCTAATACCATATTATTAGCCACCTAATACATGATTAATTTAATGCAATTTGACTTATATATATATAGAATAAGCTTAGGATAAACATGAATACATGAAACCAACTTTAGACGTCATTAGTTTCCTTTATTATTTTCAAATAATTAGATAAATCAACTTTATTTATGATCACCATTTTTTCCTAATTATCTTTCTTTAGTATAATTATATCTCATTAATATAAACATAAAATAAGATATATAAAAGGATAAAATAAAAGTTTGATGAGATAAAACCTTTATGTATAATAATTTTTTTTAAAAAAAGGGGGCATTAATATAAAATAAATTAATACATATAATCATAAAAAGCATTTATCTTAGGTTTTAGAAAAATAATTTAAGTAAAATAATTTGAGCAAAACTATAGTTTATGGTAAAAGGATTTGAAGCAATTTTAAAATAAAATTAAGTCAATTATTAATTTAAAACAGCAAGACAAAGATTTTCAAAGGATTTAAGAGGTGGTTTTGAAAAGAATTAAAATAAAACAGAAATCCCAAGGGTTAAGACACCAAGTTTCCAGGAGAGAAATAATTTTATAAAATCAAATACAAATCAGAAAATTACGAAAAATTAAACTTAGTGTTCTAATTTTCTAAGATTTTAGAAAATATAAAATCAATAAAAATTTTAACTTAAAATTCTTATTTGTGGGACAGCTGTCATGCATGTGGTGTTGTGTAGAATTATCACGTGATGCATGTTTGCGTGATTGACGTTGAGATCTAGCTTTTGTTTATAAACTTAAAGACAAAATCTTCACGAATCTTACTAACTACCATTAATCAATTCCTTAATTTCAAACAATGCTTTGCTTTTTGACTGACTTCATGAATGATTATTTTGGACATTTTTATCAACAATCAAACACATTGAACCCTAATTACATTACATCTAGTCTCAAAATCAAAAAACCTCTTCTTCCTCTCTTTCAAATCAATGGGAAACGTGTTCTCAGACTTGA
>CM047909.1:22942890-23131876 GCA_026229545.1 Pistacia atlantica | reverse complement strand
CTCAGACTTGATTTCTGCCACATGTCAAGCCATTTTCACTCCTTGCCTGGATTGCACTTCCAAAAAAGTGGCATACATACGTGAGCTTGAAGATAATGTTAATTCCTTACAGAACGAATTGCAAGCATTGGTTGAAGCAAAGGCCGATGTGAAGAGGAGGGTTGACTTTGCTGAACAACGTCGACAAATGCAACGGCTGAGCCAAGTGCAAGGGTGGCTTTCAAGGGTGGAAGCTGAGGAAACTGAAGTAGGTGAATTGCTACGTGACAGCTCTCAAGAAATTGAGAAATTATGTCTTGGAGGCTACTGTTCCAAGAACTTCAAGTCAAGCTACAAGTTTGGAAAGAAAGTGGCCAAAAAGTTGCAATATGTGGTTAATTTGAAGAATGAGGGAGCTTTCGAAGTGGTAGCTCAGGAAGTACCAGAGCCTGCTGTGGACTTGATCCCTATGCAGCCAACAATAGTGGGGTTGCAATCAACATTTGATAAAGTTTGGAGATGCCTCATCGGAGAAGAAGTGGGAATCATTGCCATATACGGCACCGGGGGAGTCGGCAAAACAACCTTACTAAAACAAATCAACAATAAGTTCTGCAATGAGCTTCAAGGTTTTGATGTTGTGATTTGGGTGGTGGTATCTAAAGTTCCGAATTTTGAAAAGATTCAAGAAGACATTGGGAAAAAAGACAGGTTTATTTGACGAATCATGGAAGCATAAAAGTCTTCAAGAGAAAGCTGGGGATATCTTCAAGATATTGAGTAGCAAGAAGTTTGTTTTATTGTTGGATGATATATGGAACTGGATTAATTTAACTGAAGTGGGTGTCCCTATCTCAAACTCAAAATCTGTATCGAAAGTAGTGTTCACAACTCGATCTTTTGAAGTTTGCGGCTCGATGAAAGCTCACAAGCCTTTCAAAGTGGAGTATTTGAGAGATGAGGAAGCATGGAAATTGTTTGTGGACAATTTACAAAGTGATGTTTTGGGCAGTGATCCTGATATTCCTCAGTTCGCAAAAGATGTCGCAAAAGAGTGTGCTGGTCTGCCACTTGCACTAGTAACCGTTAGTCGAGCCATGTCCTGCAAGAAGACACCCCAAGAATGGAGTTACGCAGCTAATGTGTTAAGGAATTCAGCATCTAAATTTGCAGGTATGGGGACAGAAGTGTATCCTCTTTTAAAGTTCAATTATGATAGTTTGCCTAGTGACAAAATTAGATCTTGTCTTTTATATTGTAGTTTATATCCAGAAGATTTTCATATTAGTAAACAGAATTTGATAGAGTGTTGGATAGGTGAGGGTTTTTTGGATGACTCTAATAAAAGTGAAGTATATAACCAGGGATATTATATTATTGGTATCCTGGTTCATTCATGTTTATTGGAAGAAGAAAAAGATATTGAAGATGAAAGAGGAGATTATGTTGTAAAATTGCATGATGTGATACGTGACATGGTTTTATGGATAGCTAATGATATTGAGAAGGAAAAACAAAATTATTTAGTTGACGCAGGCACTGGATTAACTGAAGCACCAGAGATTGGAAAATGGGTTGAAGTAAGAAAAATATCATTAATGGACAATGCCATTGAGATTCTGTCACAAACACCTACATGCCCTGATCTCCAAACTTTGTTTCTCAATAAAAATAAGTTATCATTTGTCTGTGATGACTTCTTTAACTTTATGCCTTCTCTCAAAGTTTTGAATCTATCAGATAATAGGCTTTCTAAATTACCAGTTGGAGTTTCAAAATTGGTTTCATTACAATATCTTGATCTGTCAGGTAGTCGTATAACAGAGTTGCCAATTCAGTTAAAAGCCTTAACAAATCTTGAATGTTTGAGCTTGGAGCTTATGTTTGTGCTGAAAACAGTTCCGCGTCAATTGATATCTAATCTTCAAAGGTTACATACATTGAGAATGTACGGATGTGGTCTCGACGTTGATTTATTTGATGGTGGTGGTGAAAAATTGGTGGAGGAATGTGATTGTTTGGAAGATTTAAAGGCGTTGTCCATCACCTTGGGAAGTTACAATGCTCTCCAAAGACTTGTGAGCTCCGTTAAGTTACAGAGTTGTACTCAATCTCTATTACTTAGCTGTTATCATGAGTCAACGTCGTTCAATATTTCAGATCTAGCAACTCTCAAGCATCTTTATCTACTACGCATTGAAGAATGGAAGGGCTTTTATATTGGGAATGCAGGGATGTACCAAAAATACGGGAACCATCCAGTTTCTACAGTCTTCACCGTCTGGAAATTTCAATGTGCAACTCATTGAGGGATTTGACATGGATGGTTTTTATTCCATACCTCAAGTCTCTTTTAGTAAGCTCTTGTGTTGCGATGGAGAAAATCATCGATGTTGAAAAATTGGGTGAAGTTCCCGAGATGATGTCAGATCCAACCCCTTTTCAGAAACTCCAATTTCTTGACTTATTTTCTCTAAATAATTTGAAGAGCATCTTTGGGAACGCCTTGCCCTTCCCACGTCTCAAGGAAATTCGTGTAGCGCACTGCCCAAAGCTTAAGAAGCTTCCACTGGATTCAAATAGTGCAACAGAACATAAAATTGTTATCAGGGGACAGGAAATTTGGTGGAACGAGTTGCAATGGGAGGATGAAGCCACTCTAAATGCTTTTCTTCCTTGTTTCAAATCTTCCTTCAAATCTTCCTGGTATGCAATTTTATCTATATTTGTATAAAAAATTATTGATTACTGAATGTAGCCTGTAGAGTTGTCAGGATTGCTTGAAAAATTCTCATAAATTAAACTCATTAAAAAATAATTATTTATATGAGCATCACAAATTCATTGAGATATTGTCAAATCTAACCCCAGCTGCTATTTAAGATATCTTTAAATACTTCTCAAATATTACTTGGAAGATTGGTTAGATTGAAAACCCAAAAAAAATACCTCCATTGTTTTTAACTATTTGTTATTTCATTCAAATGTGAAGAGCATCTTTTGTGAGGCCTTGTCCTTTGCACATTTGAAATAAATTTATTTCTAGCGCCAGATTGTTGGATGTGAAATTTCCATCATTAGAGTCTCTAAAAATTTTGATTTAAAGGCTTGAAGTTTCTTGAGATATCTAAGTCTAATTAGAAAATAATTATTTAATTTAGAGTGATTCTTAATTAATTACTTACGTGTTGATCTGTCGTTTTGGTTTGGCCAATTACATATCAATTTCGAATTCATGATATTCTTTTCGAAGTTAAATACTTACTTGTGGAAAGACATGTTAGATGTTTTGTTTTTGAATGGATAGATTATTGGAAGAATATTAAACAGATTTTATGTTTTTATGTCATATAGAATATACTTTATTATCTTCTTACATATTACCATGAATCCGCGGACTTCCAACATCTGATCTGAAAACTATGTTTATTGAATTATTTGCAGGTAGATCAATAGCAATCGTGAATTTATGAGGCGCTGCAAAATGCTGTTGAATGTGGCATTAGAAGCTGTAGTTTGTGGTGCAAACCCTGTGGAAGGTAGATATATGGTTTTGATAGTTAATTACGATGCTTCTTTTCATGACCTGATTTATTTCACTTGTTTCATTGTGTAACAACCTGTTGATCTCATCCATTCCTGATTGGTTTGGTTTATGTAAACTTGAAATTTCAGCTAACCTCTCTATCACTCAGCAGACGGCAAGACTATGTAGCTTCAGAGAATGAGCATTCCTTAGCAAGACTACGTAGCATCAGAGAATGAGCATTCCTTACTTTCTTGTTTGTGTTGCAGCATCTTGAAGGTTGATATATAAACTCCATTTAGTTTATATTGGCATCTATATGTGTGGAGTCTTCTAGGGGATGCTTTTCCACTGTTTTTTAGTCTTTACTTTCTTGTTGGACAGGGCAAGGAATCGATTTACAAATCTTTACAACACAAACTTCTTGAAACACTCTTTAGCCATTCCAACACTTGCAGAAAAGAAAACCGGTGCCAGAGAAGAAGTTCAAAACGAGGAAAGATATGAGGCCGTTCAAAATGATCAGCTTGATAAGAGGAATGCATGTTACATCACATTTAACTGCAGAGAGGCAAAGCTCCAGTAGATACAGCTTTTGGACAGTATTGCATTTTTATGTGACTGCTACAGAAGACAAGCTAGACAATGCATGCAGCCTCTTGAATGTCAAGGATTCCAACCTCCTGGATCAACTTTAGTGACACATTATGCTTTACCATCAGTAGTCAGATTAATCTTGACAGCATGAATCTTCAGTTGGTAATTAATTATGGCATAGATTTTGTATCTTGCACTCTAAAGTCTGTGTTGTAAAATTTGTTAAAAAACTAATTCAATTGTTCCTTTCTGTGCCCCATAAACCATCAATTATTCCAGAGGAGCTATTTATATTCAAAATGCGATTGTGTTGCGGGCGCAAGTGACCAGATTTTGCACTTTTACTTGCCTGATTAGGTTTGTTAGTTAGCTTCTCCTCAGCTGCAAGTCTTGTTTTAAAGTAGTAATCCAATACTTCCTTTCTCTGTCCAATAAAACATCAATTATTATTCCAAATTAATAAGAAATTTAAAGTTCATCATGTAAACTAAAGCTATAGAGTATTGGAGAAATGATAGAATTATAAGAGAAAATCCCTAGATCCTATTGAATTTGAATCCCTAAGACTAAGACCCAAACACTTTACACAAACGACAACCCCTCTCAAACTTGCTGCCTCCCTCTCCATTCTCCATAATCTCCACTCTCCAGGACTCCAGTTGCCGTCTTCACTCTCCAACGACAAAAATGGAGGCTTCGACGACAACAACAGAAGCTTCTTTGAGTCGATGCTCAAACTCGCCACCTTCCTCCATTCTCCATAATCTTCAACCAGTCGCCGACTTGCCGTCTTCAGTCTTCGACGAGGCTTCACTTCACAATCTTCCTACTTCATAGCCTTCATTGAAGCTCGACTGACGAGTGACGAGTTCAATCTTCGACAACAAAAATAGAAGCTTCGATAACTAACTAGTGGCTGTGACGGGTTCACTCTTCGCAATCTTCATTCTTCAGTCTTCACCAAAACAAAAACGAGTTCACTGATACGTTGAGTCGACGACTAACGAGTTCTTCAGTCTTCACCGATGACTGACAAGTTATTGCTGCTAGATTAAGCTTTTGTGTTTGGATGAGAAGAATTCACCAGAATAATTGGTGATTAATTTGTCAAGATTGTTGTGGATCATTTGGTTTTTTGGTCTCTTGAAATTTCTTTCTTCTAAAAGTAGGAAGTCAAGTACATCAGGATTAACTTAAGGGAAGGATTCTAATAAAACCGGTTTGCAATCTGGTTAACCGGATCGCAAACTGAAAATTCGGATCAGTTTGAAATCGGTTTAAGCCATATTTATGACCGGGAAAGCAATGTTACAGTTACTGAAGAATGTGTATTGAATGACATGATATTATCCTGTTTTATTAAAAAAGAAATTCATAATTAATCAAGTCAAGATTTTGTTACATTATTCGGTGCATAAATTCGATGTGTATTTTTTGATAACTGTATTATTTTCCTTTTGACCGGTTTTGGTTTGTAATATTGCTTAAACTGAAAACCGATTCGGTTTGAAAATGTCTATATGTGATTCGATTAACTGGCTTTTTTGTAGCACTACCATCAAGACGACAAAATTGATAATATTTTCTATTTATATTTAAAAAAAATTATGTCAGTCCTCCCAAAAATAAATTTTCAATTCCTCTACCCTATAATGAAATTCCAAATTTTCTAAAACTACTATCTCTGCAGGCTGCACCAAAAAATTCTTTTGAAGAATATGAAAATACTGTAATAAAGTAGAGAATAGAAATATTTTTTTATTTTTTATGTTTGTCTATTTCAAATTTCCAGTTATACATATATGATTGTCCATTTCTTTTGTTTTCCGTAATAAAAAGTTGATGGATAGATGAATAAACATTCCACATTTTTTAAGCATAATGTAGATTCTTAACAGTGGCATGCTACATTAATTAGGAAAACAAAAGTTCAAAGAAAAGAAAATAACATGCGGTCTTAACAAGATAATATGTCTTAAATTTTATCTAAATGTCATTACGAAGAATATCTCCCATTGCCCATTGTTATAAGAGTCCTGATGCCGAACAATAAAAAGAGATGACTGAAAACTATAGAGAATAAGTGATATGAAAAACCACCACCGAATTGTATCAAGATTCGGATACTGGATTGTGATATGATAACTACCATCGAACGATATCAAGATTTGGATATTGAATTAATTAAAATAACCACAAAAAATTCTCAATAATTCATTAAAATAATAATTCACCAAAAACTTATTGCCCTAAAGGCTATAAAGACCTTTATTTATACTAGAATTAACCTAAACTAGTTAGGAAATGGATTGTTATGCCTGGGAAAGCAAGGGCTGACGTGGAAAGTCATGTGATGAAGTGTGACCTGCTCCCGTCAGAACGGTAAGCGCACGTCAGGCCTGCCAAGCGCCCTGGAGCTCCCACGTGTCCGTTTCCCTGCTCCAAATCGCTTGAAATCAGCTTGGGAAATGGGCAATGGGACGTAAAGCCGAATTATGTCCTGACATTCACACCAACCCAAAGATTTAATGATGATTACACGCATTCAACTTGATATAAAAAGAGGAAGACCCCTTCATTAAGGGGATTCGGCCATTTTACATTTGAACTCTCTTTCTCTAAAAGCTTTGTATTTACTTTTCCAATCATTTGTAAGTCAGTTCGCTTTAGCGACCTGACCCACCATATTAATACAAATCAGTGGACGTAGAACTTGCTACCTTAGCATCTGAACCACTTTAAAAGCTCTCATTGCATTTATTTCATATTCACTATCCATATTCACGTGTGTTTCTTGACCAATCAACGTTGCGCACGTGTCGATTAGTTAGTGTCAAAATCAAGCATCAATAGTTTGGCGCTAGAAGGAGGGCCCTGATTTAGCGTTTACCCTTCATCAGGAGAATCTTCGACCTACTGGTCCTACAGCAACAAATGGCCCGCCAATCTGAACCTGAGCAAGCTAATCAGCACGCTGAAGGAGTCCCCTTGGCCCAAGGGGATACCCCCTCCAGGGTACTTCCAGTTTCACAAAATGTTGTGGGGGATATCCCGGCCGCTTCGCAGCTCGACCCTGCCATCAGAAGCTACCTGGAGAGGTTCGACAATACTCTCCAGACGGTCAACCAAAGGTTGGACCGTTTGGACCAATGCATGTCATCTACAATAGCTGGGGCGGTGCAACCGCCAAAGACGTCTGCAGGTCGCGCGAAAGCGCGGCAAAAGGCAATAGCCCGTGCCGCGAGCACTACAACGCGTAGACGTAAGGGTAAGCAAGTGGCAAAAGATAAGCTTACGGGCTCCCAAGGGCCAGCAAGCACAAATCGTGCCTCAAGCAGGGTGCCGGCAAAGCTGAGACTCGGCGAAAAAGTAAATCCCGAGATGTCCCATGCCACGTCGCAGGTGAACCCAAGCAAAAATGCCAGATGCGATGATTCCTATCACCGCCAGCAGAACGATCCCGATTGCTATCATGCGGGTGGCCCCCACACCTCGCGGGGCGGTTCATACCACCACGAGGGTCGTGAAAACGCCCCGTGCAATCCATCACCTTCACACGCCTCTAGCCAGTGTGTGTCGAGTGCGACCGGAAATGCCGGCCGAGGCGAAGAGGAATCCAACCTCCAGACTTTCCTGAACCGTAATCGCGAAGGCCGGACTCTCATGGGTGAAAGCAACCCTCAATTGGGCCCGTTACCACAAATTGAGGAGCTACAGTAAGCTCTGGACAGGTTAAGGGAGCAACAAAGCGAACAGGCCCAGGTCGCCTTTGCATCCCCATTCTCTCCCAAAGTGCTAGCTGCTCCACTCCCACCAGGGTTCAGAATGCCCGACATGCGACCGTTTGATGGGAACCATGACCCGCAGGATCATTTGTACGAGTTCAACGACCTGATGAAGCTCCACCAGGTTTCGGACCTTGCAAAATGTCGTTGTTTGGCCGTGACGCTCACTTCTCACGCCAAGTAGTGGTTAAGGTCGCTCCCGGCGGATCGATCAGTTCGTGGCCTCAGATGAGCACGACGTTCCTACGGCATTTCCAAGCAAATCGGAAGTTTTCGATGCCTTTGAGCTATCTCAGCAACATAAGGCAAGAAAGAGACGAATCCCTGCAATCTTACATCAACCGTTTCCATAGGGAACTAAACAAGGTGGCTCACGCTCCAGAAGAGTCCATCCGAACACTTATAATAGCTGGAGTTCGCCCGCAAACCGACCTGTGGAAAGAACTGCAGGGTGAGGACAATGTTTCCCTCACCAGATTTTACAATCTTGCAAAAAAGTATCTCCGAATAGAGAATACATTGGTGGCACTCCGCCGCGATCACAGCACTTCGAGCAATATGTCTGGTCGGGGAGAAAGTAGGAGAGCTGATCGCAAAGGAGACATTGATGATCGGCGAAAAGGGAAGAAACCCCATCTACAGCACAAAAAGTCCTATTGCTCTGTTCCTCGCGTCGCGGAAGGGACGAGCTCAATACAATCCGCCGAACGTGTCCATATCTGCAATCCTTGACAAATCCGAGGAGGCTAGCCTGCTCGGAGCCGGAACCAATGAAAACTCCTGCTACGGCAAGAATTAGCAAAAAATACTGCCGTTACCATCGGGATAACGGGCATCACACTGATGAATGCCGAGCCCTAAAGCAGGCAATCGAAGAGCTCATTAAAAAGGGGCACTTCAAGGAGTATATTGATGACTCTCCAAAAGAGAGCCAAGGGGAGCAAAAGAAAAAACGTCGTGATCGCAGCGAATACAGTAGCGTTAATATAATTTTCGGAGGCCGGCACCTCGCGGGAAACACGCAAGGAACGCATGAAAGGTATGCTTGCGAAGCATATTGCGACCCGATCAGAGTAATGAATACTTCGCAGCGACCACAAAAGGCTCGAAAGGAGGAGCCAATCACCTTCCCGCCCCGAAAAGGAGCTCGCTTGCACCATCCTCACGAGGGACGCCCGGTGATCACGCCTTGATAGGGTGTCATAATGTCTGCAGAATACTTCCGGAGAACGGAAGTGCTGTGAACATCCTGTTCAAGACCGCTTTTGATACGATGAACCTAGACGAGGCCGACCTGAACCTCGCCTTGATACCTCTTTACGGTTTTACGGGGGACCACCTGATCCCAGAGGAAGGCCGAATCCATCTACGGTCACGCTCGGCTACGACGAGGTGACTAGGGAATTCCACCGAATTCTGGTGTGGAGCGCCCATCGGCCTTTAATGGAATCTTGGGGCGACCTCTGTTGAGAAGCTTCAAGGTAGTCACTTCCATTTATCACTTCAAGATGAAGTTCCCCACTCCAACAGGGATAGGGGAAGTAAGCGGATCGTAAAGTGCATCTCGCGAATGCTATGTAAAAGCGGTGCAGATGGCAGACAAAGGAAAGGGCATTTCGCGATGTGTGCCTCGCTAGGCTATGGCGATCAGTCGGATCAAGCCACAGCCTGGTCCAGCAGAGGATAACATAGATCCGTGGATCCAGGAAATCCCTCCTAGCGGCTCGGTTGAGGATCTGTCCGAAATTTTGGTTGATCCAAAAGAGTTGAGCCGAGTGTTAAAGATTGGGAGCTGTCTCAACCCTCAGCTCGCTTCCGAGCTGATAAGCTTCTTAAAGGAAAACATTGACGTGTTTGCCTAGTCGCATGCAGATATGGTCGGGATCAGCCCGGACATTATTTGCCATTCATTAAACGTCAGCGGTGAAGCCAAACCAGTTCGCTAGAAAAGAAGAGCGATGGATCCGGAGCGGTACGCCGCACTAAAATCAGAAGTGGAGAACCTCCTCCGCCCAGGGTCCAGGGTCCATCAGGGCGCTACTGCCCGACCTAGGTTGCCAACCCGGTCCTGGTTAAGAAGTCAAACGGCAAGTGGCGGACCTACGTTGACTTCGGCGACCTCAACAAGGCTTGCCCGAAAGCAGCGGCCTTCCTCTGCCTAGAGGATCTACCGGACTCGTTGATGCCGAGGACGGGACGAGTGCTAAGCTTTATGGATGCGTACTAGGGATACAATCAAATCCTGATGTATGGGCCAGATGAGGAGCATACGTCCTTCATTACAGACCGGGGGCTATACTGCTATAAAGTTATGCCTTTCGGCCTTAAGAATGTGGGCGCGACCTATCAGAGGTTGGTCAACCGAATGTTCTCCGACCAGATCGGGAAGACAATGGAGGTCTATGTGGACGATATGCTAGTCAAATCCTAGGTCGCCTCAGAACACATTGCATATCTTGCTGAGATGTTTGACATTCTCTGACTCTAGAGAATGAAGCTAAACCCTACTCGAAGTGTTCGTTGGGGTGTCATCGGGGAAAGTTCATAGGGTATATAGGTTGGTCAGTAGGGGCATAGAAATAAAGGGGCCCCTGAGAAGATTCAACCTACTCGATATGGAGACCCGACCCGGCAAGCAGGTCATGAGTCTAAATGGATAGATAGCGGCACTTAGTCGCTTCATATCAAGGCTAACAGACCGCTGTTTACCATTCTTCAATGTTCTGAAGGCGAACAAGAAATTCGAATGGACTCCCGAATGCAAACAGGCATTCCAGAGTATAAAAGAACACCTAGGGAAGTCACCCCTCCTCTCTAAGCCTCTTCCATAGGAAATCCTGCTCATCTACCTGTTCGTCTCTTAGTTCGCGGTCAATGCAGCTTTAGTGCGGGAAGAGAAAAAGGCGCAGTGGCCAGTGTATTATGCAAGCAAGCGTTTGTCGGATGCCAAGATGCGGTATCCAGAAATGGAGCGACTAGTCTTTGCTCTACTGATCGCGTCCAGAAAGCTGCGACCTTACTTCCATGCCCATACAATCAACGTAATGACTAATTACCCCCTCAAGCAGGTCCTCCAGAAACCAGAAGCCTTGGGTAAACTGCTCAAATGGGCCATGGAACTAAGCCGTTGACTCGAAGTACAAGCCCGGAGATCGACCATTAAAGGGAGGGCAAGCACATGAGACTTCATCTCGGAATTTTCCTATCTCCCAAGCGAGCAACTGACCCTAGCGAAGTCGTGCAAGAAAATATTCAGAACATGAGCACGGAACCTCTACGTCGATGGGTCATCAAACAGGAAAAGAGCCGGTGCGGGTCTTCTCCTTGTAAGCCCCGAAGGGGCTCGAATTCATGGTATTCTCCGGTTCGGGTTTAAGGCGACCAACAATGAGGCAGAGTATAAAGCCCTGCTCGCCGGGTTGCGACTTGCCAAAGAAATGGGTGCAACCACGATCAGCATTTACAGCGACTCCATCGTGAGGTCGTCAAGCCAAAGGGAAACCCCGGGAATACCAAGGGAATACCAAGCTAAAGAAGAGAACATGGTCCGCTACCTGAAAGAGGCTAAGACCACTCTGGGGTCGTTTAAGCACTTTGAAATTACTCAGATCCCCAGAGATAGCAATTCTATAGCGGACATCTTAGCAAAGATAGCCTCGTCGTTGGACTTAGAGGCTCCAGACAACATTCCTGTTTGTTTCGTGGATGCTCCAACTATCAGCTCAACCGAACAGGCCGTGAATGTGACTCAATCGGATTCCTGGATGACTCCCATTTTCCAATACCTCAAGGATGGGACCTTGCCAGACGACAAGGTCGAGGCAAGGGTCCTGCGAGCGAGATCTGCATGTTACACACTCATCGGGGACCAACTGTATAGGAGAGGATTCAGTGCCCCTCTCCTTCGATGTGTAGCCAGTGAAGAAGCAGACTACATCATGAGGGAAATTCACGAAGGGATTGCGATAATCACACAGCCGCTCGGTCTCTTGCGAATAAGATTGTTCGTCGGGGATATTATTGGCCCCGGATCCAAGAAGATACGCACAATTTTGTCAAGAAATGTGACAAGTGCCAGCAGTTCGCGAACATTCCGCGAGCCCCCTCGCGCGAGCTAATAACAATGTCTAGCCCCTGGCCATTTTCCATGTGGGGGATCGACCTTATCGGTCCCATGCCAGTTGGAAGCAAAATGTATTTTCATTTATGTACAAACAAAAATTAAGACCCAATCTCAATGGAGTCAAGACTTATTACACTATGGCTGGTCGGGGGGATCCTTCAAAGCAGGACCAAAACCCCCTGCCTGCTCAGATCATCGGGTGGCCGCTGCTGCTTGATCGTCTTCCTTTGCCAGAATCCGCAAAGCCTCTTGCCATCCCTCCGGGAGGTCGAAAATGTCTAGATCTGGGTTCTTTGATCGCAGGGAATAAATAGACCCGATTGCCCAATCGGCGGCCTTTTCCTCCAGCTCCTCTGACTAGATCCGTATTTCTTCAGTCAGAGAAGCGATTTTTTCCCGACTCTCCTAGAGTTCGGCCTCAAGAGCTTGCCTTTCCTTTTCGGAGGCCTCCCTCTCCTGTTCAGCTTGTTGAGCCCATATGGAGGTCGTCTAGATCTCCTGGTCCTTCTCTCCGACCTCCTTAGAGAGCCTAGCAGTTGTCCTTTGAAGTTCCTTCACTTCCTCAGCACGTCGCTCAAGCTCTGCCTTTTGGAAGTCCACAGTTCGCAAAGCCGCATCTTTTTGGTTCAGATACCTGTTCGCCGCTGCGAATGCTTGTGTTCTTTCCGCCTCGACGGACTCCAGGCTTTGCTTGAGCTTCGCGACCTCCTCCTTTAGGTCGCTTGCCCCCTTCGCAGCCCCCAGCGGAGTCTTCTCCATAAACATCCTCATCACAAGCAAAGCCTACGAGCAAGAAATGAATTAGAATGAAATTTTAAGAGCATCTCGTTTACCTTGCTTAGATGTTGGAACGACGTGGTCATCAAGTCATCGCCCGTATCAGCGAACTCATCATACGACTCCGATAGTCCACACTCGAGCAGAGAATAGACTATCGGCTGCGATTATTCGGGCAAGCTCCCCAATGAGTCTAGCACTGGTGCGTCCTTCGCCTTGTCGGCAGCGATCGCCTCGCTCACGGGTTCCTTGCCCGACCTCTTTGAGTTCTGTCGCGACCTCAAGGGTTCTTCCTCAGATTCGGTCTCTGACTCGTTGACCTAAATTTGCTTCCTCTTCTTCGACCTCTGGGCCGGAGCCTTCCGCCTTGGGCGAGGCGAGGTGGTGCTGAGCGCATGCTGCTCGGTCGATTCTTGCGCAGGTTGGGGCCGGGAAGGCTCGGCTATTCGCACCGGTTGTGTTGGAATGGGACGAGCAGCTTCGGCCGCTCTCTCTCCTCGATTGAGGGAAGGCGAACGGTGCTCGGCGAGGCTGCTCGGACTCCTTCGAAGGCATAGTTTCTGCATGCAAGTACGTTAGTAAACAAAACTATTCCGCGACTAGGAAGGAAATCAATGTAACTTACCTTCTAGGGACTCTAAAGACGTGTTGCTACTGATAAAACCGTACTTCCGCAAGTTTGCGGTTGTCACGAGCTTCCTCGCATCCCGGCTTTTCTCGGGAAGGACTCCAAATGAACGAGCCTGTCTGGGTCGTCAAGCAGGTCTTGACTAGTCGTTCTATTAACTGCAAAAGAAGACAGGTCGTTATAATCAAGCAAGCGAACAGACAATGAACCTAGCGAAGAAGAACCTACTTGGTTTCTGAAAGTGATAGTAGCCGTCATAGCAGAAAAAGAAGAATTTCGTCTCGTAGGCCCCCACGTTGCTGGGATAGCTATGTATCCCCTCGGCGATGGTAGGTCACCGGGACAAGTAATACGAATCCTTGTCCCTACTCTTTTTAAGATAGTTCCACCGCCGTTAGCTCGCCCAAGCCGCTTTCGCCGCACGCGATGTACATCGCGACGGCGATGACATACGCATTTGGTGTCAGTTGCATCGGTGCGATCCCGAAGTGATCCAGGACCGACCTGATGAAAGGATGGAAGGGAATCATCCCTTCACCCTTGAAGATCTCTTCGGAGATCGCAGCAAGGCCATCAGAAGGATGTCGTGACGACCGGGTGTTATCGAGGAACACCTCTGTGCGGATGTCGTACTGCTTTTTAATCCTATCGAGCTCTTCTCGGGTGAGAACCGAGAAGACATCAAGGGACGCGTCCGCAGGAACGTCCTGCGAGGACGATCTGGTTCCTTCCTCGAGTCGGACATCGACGGTTCCATTCCAGAGTCTGCAACACAGACAGACACGTCATTTTAGCCTTCGCATGTTGTCCCGTGCGGCGGCATGGGACAAATTCCTTAAACCCTAACAGTAACTCGAGCCACCATCCACGGCTCGAGTCCGATGATGGCGTCGCGTCTCTGGTAAAACACCAGGAGACCCAACGCCATTGCCCACCAACCAAACAAAAAAAAAAAAAAGAGAAGAAAAAGGATCTTACCTTCTGGGACGCGTGACCAAGGCGAATCTTGTTTCAGATGTCTGCGAAGCGCCGATCAGAAAAGAAGAACTTCCGGTTTGCAAAGGCTGGTCACTCGAGGAAAAAGGGATTTTGGTGGCTTCATCTGAAAAATGTGAGCTTTATATGGACTGCAAATCAACGGTTACCACCTCTCGAAACCGAAACGACAGCCTCCTCTCTCTCCCCGCATTAAATGTCGTGATGAGGGTCGTCGTTTCAAATGCGTCGTGCAATTAAATCTGTCAAAACGACACCGGGTTAGCACACAACGCATTTAATGCGTCTGCCAGGCACTGCAGCAAGTGCAAAGCGCCTGATAGCGCGAAGGCAGGTTCATTGAATCTCCAATCCTAAGGCACGGAAAGGAACGTCCGATGAATCCAGGTCGCTAAGATGATGATTGTCAGGTCGTTTGGGCAAACATTGTGCGAGGTCGTGTTCGTAAAAGGCCCTGTCCCGAGCTTTCTCTATTCAGGTCGAAATTACTAGAACCTCCAATCGCGGCATGACTTAGTTTCCAAGGTTCGATCCTCAAACCTTAAAAACTATGGGACTTCTGTTATGCCTGGGAAAGCAAGGGCTGACGTGGAAAGTCACGTGATGAAGTGTGACCTGCTCCCGTCAGAAAGGTAAGCGCACGTCAGGCCTGCCAAGCGCCTGGAGCTCCCACGTGTCCGTTTCCCTGCTCCAAATCGCATGAAATCAGCTTGGGAAATGGGCAATGGGACGTAAAGCCGGATTATGTCCTGACATTCACACCGACCCAAGGATTTAATGATGATTACACGCATTCAACTTGATATAAAAAGAGGAAGACCCCTTCATTAAGGGGATTCGGCCATTTTACATTTGAAATCTCTCTCTCTAAAAGCTTTGTATTTACTTTTCCAATCATTTGTAAGTCAGTCCGCTTTAGCGACCTGACCCACCATATTAATACAAATCAGTGGACGTAGGACTTGCTACCTTAGCATCCGAACCACTTTAAAAGCTCTCATTGCATTTATTTCATATTCACTATCCAATTCACGTGTGTTTCTTGACCAATCAACGTTGCGCACGTGTCGATTAGTTGGTGTCAAAATCAAGCATCGACATGGATAAACCTAATAATTAAAACAAATCTTATTCTAATATTGAAAACTTCTAAAACAAGAAATCTAATTTAATTAGAACAATTAAAATAAAATAAGAATTTAGGAAAGTCTAAATATAGGGAAGTAATATAATCTTTTTTTCTTAAATAATTTTAATAATATGTTTTCTGCATCATTCTCCCCACTAGTAGGAAATTCACCCTCGAATTTCTAGCACGAACATCTTCATCTTCAACTTGCGTTAATTGAAATTCTTTTAAATTCATCTCCAAATAATATGCTTGAAGAACTTTTAAGTTTCCAATCTTAGTTATATCAATCAATCCAATTGTTGGAAACAAAATTATGAAGCAAAATCTCCTTCAACTTTATATTGTTGGAGTGATCATGCACATCTTCACAAAAACTGATGACAAAAGAATTTCTTTTAAAATTATCCTTGTGTACTTCAAAGCAATCTTCTTCTTTAGGAATTGATTCTTCTTCAAAAATTTCATTGTCAAATTAGGGCGGTTCATCATGGTCATTACTTCACATACAGTTCAAGTGCAACAAAACGAGAGTGTACTCGTTGGATTTAGGGAGAAGTGAAGCTTCTTTTAGTGAACCAATCACCACCGTTTGATCGGATTTAGGAAGAAGAAGAAATATTTTGTAAATATCAGAGGCCTAAGTCTTCTTTAAGTCAGTTGAAGAGACAAAACATTAAAAGCGAAAGGCAGTATCATGAACATTGTGCCAAAACTTTCTATTAATACATAGAACTGATAGAAGTGTTTATATATATATATATATCACCATCTTGACAGCTTATCTGTTGGACAATAATAATTTCATTCATGTATCGCCAAGATTTCAAACTTTAATTATTACAGATTTACAGCTAGGTTGGTTTTAACAATGGTTCTGACAGTACATAATTGTAATAATGAGAAACAGCTGTGTCCGCCAATGCCTTCATCTTTTTCTTTGCTCTTGCTGGAAAAGCTTCGAACTTCGAAGTTCTTCGATTGACTTTTTCTTACCTTTCTTTTTTCAAAGATATTGTTGTGCCTAAATATTATTTTCATCCAAAGAGAAAAACAAAAAATGTTTCAGTTGGTTTCGTCTCTATCCACATTCTTTACTTTCATTTCCATGGCATAACATATTGCTATAATGAATGTGTTAGCTGGTTTCATCTTTGGTCAAAGACTTAAGACCATGAATATATAAGATAAATCCGAATTATAAAATATCATCTCAGTTTAATAAGATAAATCTAATAGTAATTAAGTATGGTTTTGATTAAATTAATATCAAGACGTCTTGTTTAGAGAATGGCTAACACATCATTATTTTCTTCTTTAGTCAAGACGTTCTGATGTTAATTTTATCAAGGACCATGCTCATACACTGCTAGATTCAGTCTTATATAATTAAAATAATATTTTATAATTTAGATCCAATGATATATATGTATTGTCCTAATAAAATTATATCAAATTAGAGGATTACTATTTTCATTAAAAAAAAAAAAACCAAAATATTTGGTATTTGTCATTTTAATTTAAATGTTTAATTGGTGATAATTTCATTTGATTAACTGATATTGTGAACCTTAAATAAAAAATCCAAAAGTATTATGTGAGTGATAAAGGTCAAGGTAGTATGATATTCTCCTAATAAATAATAATATACAATAAAATTGTGAATAAAGTGTAAATTTTTTTATGCGTTATTACTTTGAATATCAAAATATAATTAAGAACTTCTACTATAGACTCAAGTGTTATTTATGCCAAACCTAAGGGATGAACTTATACCAATCCCATTGAACTTATGATTGGATTTATATCTCTTTATTATAAGTGTCTTTTCAAATCATTGACATGTCAACTGGATTTGTGTAACATGGTTTCAATTTGTTTTAAATAATTCTTTTCAGAAGTACTACTTATATACCATTTGCATTAAAATGCTTGTATACGAAGTAACACAGTGTTACTCTTCAATTAAATAATATTTATCGGTAGATGCTTTAACCAAGACATTTATATTAGTTTATATGTACATCGACTAATTTTTAAGGGAGACTAGTATAGTAATCTATTGATAAGATCTCTCACTTAAATCACTGATGTTCAGATAAGAAATCGCATCTGAGACCATACTCCTATTCACATCTTCTAAACCCTCTTAGAGATATAGGACAACCGTGTGTTATACACTATATTTTTAGCAAAGGTGGTGGATCTCATAATAGGATATAACATTATATTTTGAAAGAAAACATTTTAATAAAAGATATTAGAAAATTCAAAGAAGTTTCCTCTATTTTTCTAACCTTATTACTCCGTAAATATCAAGTTTCAATTTGGTACCATTTATTCAAATATAGCTTATATGTTTTAATACATAATAATAAATCAAGTCAAATTCATAAAACAGCTAGAATAAAAATATTTTTTATTATGCCTAAAAAATCAAGGCTGATGTGAACTTACATCGGTGGGCACCAATCAGAGTTTAGGAAGGTTTTGCACCGTCCAGAAGCTGTCGATCATCATTGCTAACCACAATTTCATCATCAACTATATTTTCAAACTCCTCTTCGTCTGTCGAGATCTCGAATTGCGCAAGTCGCTGTTGGAGATCTCAAACTTGCCTCCTCAGATTGTCCATCTCTACATCTAGTTGATCATGTTGATAATTAGCAACATCTTCCCCAGGAGCCACTCCACGACCACTTCCGCAACCTCATTGACCTCGACCACAATTCTGTTCAACCATCAATAAGAAACGTGAAACTCTGATACCAAATGATGATGAAACAATAGAAAAAGATGACTAAAAACTGTAGAGAACAAGTGATACAAAAAACCACCACAGAATTGTATCAAGATTCAGATACTGGATTGTGATACGATAACCACCACTAAATGGTATCAAGATTCAAATACTAGATTAATTAATTGAAATAACAAAAAATGTTCTCAATAATTCATTAAAGTAATAATTCACCAAAAATTTATTGCCTTAAAGGCTAGAAAGACCTCTATTTATACTAAAATTAACCTAAACTATTTAGGACCGAGTAAACCTAATAATTAAAGCAAATCTTATTCTAGAATAGAAAACTTCTAAAACAAGAAATCTAATTTAATTAGAACTACTAAAATAAAATAATAATTTAGGAATAGGAAAGTCTAAATATAAGGAAAAAATTATATGTGTCATAGCATCAAAATGGGATTGTTGAACAAAAATACCATCACCTCTTGGAAGTAGCTCGAGCCCTCAAACACCAAGCCCACACTCCAACCACCTTTTGGGGCAAATGTGTCATTACTATAACCTATCTCATTAATCGCATGCCTACGCAAGTTATTGGAGGTAAAACTATTTTTGAATTACTGTTTAGAAAGAAACCTGATAACACTTACTTACAAGTTTTTGGTTGTTTGCGTTACTCCACCATTGTAGATCCCTATGACAAGTTTGCTCCTCATGCTAGAAAACGTATTTTAATGGGATATTCTATGCTTCAGAAAGGGTATCGTCTTGATGATCCCCAACATAACAAGTTTTTTGTTAGCAAAGATGTTATTTTCCATGAGTGCATTTTTCCCTTCTCCGACAATGAGATTTCATCCTCTACATCACCAACTGCACCATTGGATCATTTGTCACCATCAGACACTCCCATTACCATGGTTCCCATTCCCATTACTCAACCCTATTTTGATCTTGTTGACACTCCACTAGTTGATTAGCATGCAGACTCTACCACTTCAGATGAACCTCTGCAATCTCAACACCACATATCTGACCACTACGGATCCCACTTAGGATGATTCTCCAATTATGGATCTGGTTCATCACATTCATTCACCAAATATTATTCCATTACGACGGTCATCCAGAGTTTCCCTCCACCTATATGGATGGCTGACTACATCTATTCCACTGTGGAAGTTATTCCTTACCCAATATCTAATTATGTCAGTTTTGACAAATTTTCTCTTGGACACAGATCCTGCTTGAGCAATATTTCCACTTATCGAGAACCTACCACATTTTCTAATGCCATACAACATGATTGTCGGTATTAAGCCATGGAAGCAGAATTAAATGCCCTTATCAGCAATCACACATGGGATCTTGTTTCACGCCCTTCACACCGAAAACCTATTGGTTGTAAATGGATCTACAAAATCAAGCACCATGCTGACGGCTCCATTGAGAGGTACAAAACTCGACTTGTTACAAAAGGCTTCACCCAACGAGAAAGTTTTGACTATCGCAAAACCATCTCCCCTATAGCCAAACATGTTACTATTCGTGCTTTCCTTTCAGTTGCTTCTCACCATGATTGGCTTCCACCAGATGGATGTTCATAATGCCTTCCTCCATGGAGATTTTGATGACAAAATTTAAATGGATATTCCACCCATCCTTCGTAATTAGGGGGAGAATCTTATATGTAGATTATCAAAGTCTTTATATGGGCTAAAACAAACATCACGACAGTGGAATGCAAAGTTTACATAGGCTTTCATAGTCATTGGATTCACTCAATCCTAACATGATTACGCCATATTCTCCAAACAAAGGGTGAGTCCTTCCTCAATCTTATAGTCTATGTTGATAACATTCTCATTACAAGAAACGACGAGAAAGCAATCACAAAATCAAAAGAGTATCCTCATAGTGTATTCCCCATCAAAGACCTAAGGGCACCAAAGTTATTTTTGGGTATTGAGATTGCTCGTTCCTCAAAAGGAATATCCCTCAGCCAACAGAAGTATGTGTTTGAACTCATTTTAGATTCAAGGCTAGCAGCATGCAAACCAAGCGTCATTTCTATAGAACATAATGTTATACTCACCACAAAAGAATATGATGAGAAGAAAAGTCAAAACTCTAAGATAGATCCCTTGCTAGAAGATAGCTCTAAATATCAACGGCTTGTCAGAAGACTCATATACCTTCCAATGACTCGACCAGACATCAGCTACGTAGTACAAATTATAGTCAAGAGTAAGAGTAAGAATAATAATTATGATATATAAGATAAAATTTCCAAAGAGAGAAATTATCCTTGAATTTAAAATAACATGTAAAATTTGAGATATAGTAAAGTACTGAGTAATCTCTGTACAATATTAAGGGGGCGTTTGGATCATATAATGTTTTATTGTAGAGTATGTTATATTAACGGAAGATAGATCATCTTGAAGATTACTAGCAATGTTTAGAAAATGTATTTGGTTGATTTAAATAAATTGATGAATAATATGTTTGGTTGGAAGGATAAATGGGTGGGTATATTATATAGATTACTAAATTGCCCTCATTTTTAAATATTAATATAATATTATTTTTTAAATAATTTTTTTAACCCCCTATAGTTGAAATTTTGCTAAAACACCCAAGTCATATAAAACTTTAATTTGTAGTAAAATCACCCCCACTCACCCTAAGTCACTATCGTCAGCCACCGCTGGTAGTTGACAAAATAGCGCACGACTGGTCGTATATGGTAGGTCGTGTGCTAGCAAAGCCATTTCCAGCCATGGATCACAAATCCATGGCCGTTTCATGGCCAGATCTATAGCCATGAAATGGCCATAGAAATGGTGAGTTCTGGCCATTTTCAGCCATGGATTCCATGTCTGAAAAATAGCCATGCTTATGTTCGCCATACCATGGATGTGTTGGAAAATGCCTTACTGGCATACGACCGACTAGATCCCACCGATCGTGCACCATTCACGGTGGCGCTGTGAGCCAATGATAGGTCTTAGGGTAGTGGGAGGGGTTATTTTGTTAACTTTTGAATTTTTTTTGTAATTGGGGTGTTTTAGCTAATTTCTCAAATGTAGTGGGGCTTAGTTATGGTTATTTGGTAAACATTTTGAAGACAATTGTGTTCGAAACGGTATTTAATTAAAGCCAAAATAGGTATAAAAATCAAGATTACCCAGTAATGTTTTAATCCCAGGGGTGGGGGAGGTTATCGGGTTGCTCCCTACATTACCAATAGTAAACACAATTTGCAATAAATTTTTTTTGTAATATTTTATTACTTGCAAACCAAACACCGGAATCTTGTAAAATAAACAAAGATTACCCTCGTTATCTTATATGCCTCCGATCCAAACACATCCTAAGGGAACAAATACATTCAATATTTTTTACCGCAAGAAGAATATTTCCAAACTAAGAATAAACACCATCTAGCACAATCATACCCTGGGTGGTCTCCTTCGCAATCTCGTTTACACAGTTCCAAATCATATACTTATGTGAGGCTAACTGGGTGCAGCAAAATAACACCCCGTAAGGACTTCTTTTATAAGCCATCTTCAATTAAATCCTGTATGAAATTGTATGTTATTTGGTGAAATGGGAATTAATTTATACACATTATATTGATCATAGAGTTGTTTGCTTGTTTTAACTTGTTAGGAAGTCATAAAACCCACATCAAATCTAAGAATTTCATATTTCAATTTCAAACTCATTTATTAAACTCAACCAAAACAAAATGCATGTATTACCCAACATTAACTAAATACTGATTCAATAGACAATTACGTCAATTATATACATAAAATTATAAAAACAGCCTAAGCCAATATAGCTTATGATCTTTCGTCAATTAAAAAGATAGAAGAATATATTTTTAAGTTAAAAAAATAATAATAATCAGCATCATCTTACCTTATGACCTCCAATTGAGTAGTATTTCTTGATTAATTCAACTAAAGGAAGAAGAAAATGAGAGAAGAGGAGAGAAACTAAGGAAGAGATCAATGTGAAAAAAAAAGAGTATTTTTATATCCCAAGATCAATAAAATATGAAAATATCTTAGTAATGTCAATAAAATATAAGTATTTTAGTAGGATCAAAATTGTTAAATACTATAAAATATTAACCTATTTTTAATAATTTCATGATTTTGGTAGGTCAAATGACCTCACTGAGTATACTTTGGCTACGCCCTTGGCTATAATACAAGAAAAATTATCTAATTCATAAATCTATTAAAAAAAAACTTAAAAATTAAATAAAATATCATTAATTTTTTTAGGCTAATCAATAATTTATTTTGAGTGGACTCTTAATTATAATTATTATTTTAAATTATTACCAACTTTAATGGTATAAGAAACTCTAAAGAAAATTTCAACCAATTTAAAAATAAATATTTTAATAAATTGGGTGTGTTTAGAACATGCCGGTGATGTACTTAAGAAAAGTAATGGGCTGGGCTACACCATTTGCTTCTTCTTTGATCCTCATTGGAGTAATTAATTGATTTTCATTCTTTGTTTTTTTTTCCCAAAATTTATAATTGAATAAAAAAAGTACATTAATAATTAAATAGTTCAAAATTAATGTTAAAAACGAATGATATTTAAAATATGTAATAATTTACGTTAAAACGAGTGATATTACAAATATATAGTATTTCTAAATTCAAGTGATATATTATATTCTAGATGGCATGCCACTTATTATATCAATCTATCATTAGTACACAAATGTTAAATTAAATGACATATATTACATTAGACTATAGTAAACTAGATATATCATTTATATTCTTAACGAAACATATGAAAGTTTTCTTCTTTATCATATAATGTTAGGCTATATTAAACCATGCTAGATTAAATAGTTTAAGCATTTTTTAAAAGGCAAAACGTATTTTAGTGATTTTTGTCCTAAATATCATTAAGGTCAATTAAGTCAACTCACATGATTTTGTTATTTCTGTAATTTAAATAAAATCTTGACATTTTTTGTATTTTTAAGTATTAGAATGGCTATAAAGATAATTTCTAACAATTTTGGGATATTTTGTCAATAGAAACAACACCTTAAATCTTCCCTTAAGATTTTATGTAAATTGCAAATTTCACATTAATAATATTCTTATGATATAAGCAACTTTTCATTAACCTTGATATTCTCTCTTGAGATATATATTTTTATTCTTACAACACTCTTACCGGATTCTATCCCATCCGATCCAATTTGACTCGACTGCCTCATACTAATTCTCTAAGATTCATTAATAAGGAGATTTGAAAACCTTATTATGGTCTCGTTATCTAAACATATTACATTAGATAAACACAAAAAAAAAGATTGGCCTCGTGCTATTTTATGCATGAATAATACTTATGTATATCAGTATATGTATACAAACCGTTTGCACAAAATAAATCATACAAACTAATGTGACTTATAGTATGATAACACAAGTTTGAAATTAATGAAAACTGAAACAAATTAAAGTGCATGAAATGGCAAACGTTCATTTGTTTGTAAGTACTAATTTGTATAATAAGTTTGTACATATAATATTATTCATTTATAGAATCTCATTCGTCCCAAATAGAATTCGACTTTGGTTCCAAGAACTCTCGAAACAAATCCCTGATCCGACCCGTTATCATCCCCAGATTCACTGAAAAACAAGATTTAAGAGACATATCAAGATTCATGGTATAAGCATCTTACACTAGCACTCACACTACACAATGTCTCACACAGAATCTAATCCCTTGCTTTCCACCAATCGTACACTGCCACGTGTTTCCAATATTGAAAGTATATTATAAAAATATAGTCCATATAGGGGCCAATGGGGTCCCTCTGGTATTGAAATGTTTTACTTACCTCCCTATCATCAATGTATTTGTTAAATCTTATTGTTGACCGTGTTTGACTAACCTGAATAATCACCTAAAAAATATAGAAAATGAAAAAAATTTAAATATAAACAGAAAAAAATTTCAAATTTATAAAAATAAAAAGATAAATTACTTATAAATAAAAAACTTCAAATATTCCAGAAAAAATTAGTCAATCTTGGTAAATTATATATATTTAAATGTTTATGAATATAATGTAGTTATAATGATTCCATATTAAATTTAAAATCCGAGGGTTTTGCAAATATTTTTTGGGTATTATCTCATACTCCCTAAATGACTCCTTATCACAAAAAGTAATTTTAACCTAATAAATTAACATATAAAATCTAGAAAAATTCCCCTATATAATAATTTTCACTAGTTTTAAATTCCCTTATAATATCAAAGGTTTTATTTAAAAGACAAATTCCAACCATAAAATCATGTGATTTAACCAACTTAACCTCAAGGACAAGTAACAAAAACAAAAATAGTTGAAAATACACTAGATTATTGATCCAGCACGATGTAGCATGGTTTAGAATACTATAATTAAAATGTTAAATTTTACTATTAAATAGTAGACTATCGAGTTAAGTATAGCTTATAATGATCTAGTGTTATATGTTATAAAACATTTGTTATTTCATAAAAGGGTATAATTGGTAAGTCATTAGATTTTATGTTAGATTTATCCTTTAAATAAATTATTCACATTTTAGGAAATTAAGATTAACTAAATTGACTATTTATGTCCAAACCCTCTTAAAATCTAATTACAAGGTGAGGTAAGTTAATAATTTTTTTTAATTATTATACAGTGACGTAAGTGTAAGAATCCGGAAACACAGGGATTTAATAGAACTTTGGGAGAAAAAATATCAAATCAAGCATAAACCCTAGACAGTTAAAGGTCATTCTTCTTCTTCGCGTTTCAAAGCCGCAACGATAAATCTCTCTCGCTGGCTTTAAATCTTCTCAGACATAACGCAACCGTTTTTGCACTGCAATGCCCTGTGCTCATCACTCTTGAAGCGTCACAGGTTCTTCATTAACTCACTTTATTTTATTTTTTTCTTTTAATTAGGCCTTTAATTCTTTTTATATGTTTGTATTTTGATGTATTTTTTATTAGTTTGAATATTATTTATGCATTAGAATTGAATTCAGCTAGCTGGGTTTTTTTTGGGGTAATTGGGTTTGGAATTCAGATAAAATTCTTTGCTTTTGGTTGAATGTTTTAAGAAACAGTTTTCGAATACAATTATAAGGTTTTTTTTTTTTTTTTTAACTTTTCATGGTTGTTTGACTTTGAAAATGGGTTTTGAATTAACAAGCTATTCAGATTGTGTGTATGGTTTCAGAAAGTTATGTTTAAATCATTAAGTAAAGGAAATTGTTTGTTCTGTAGAATGTTGTGATTGTGGGTAGGGAAATGGTTTTGTTGAAGTTGAATGTTTTTAGAAACCATTTCGGATAAAATTCTTAAGATAAAGTTTCTTTTTTTGTTCTTTTTAATGGTTGTTTAACTTTGAAAACGGGTTTTGAATTAACTATGCATTTTAGATTGTATCGTTGTTTTCGAAAATTACTTTTTATATAATTTAGAATGGGGAGTGCTTGGTTTGTAGAGTGTTGGGAATCTGATAAATTGTGGGTAGGAAAATGTTTTAATTGAAATGTTTTAGGACATAGTTCTTGGATACGATTGCAAGTAAAGTGTTTTATTTTTTAATGGTTGTTGAACTTTGTAAAGGGGTTTTGAATTAACTAAGCTTTTCTTATTGTATCTTAATTCTTGAAAATTATTTTGAAATCGTGAAGTAAGGGAAATGCTTATTTTGTAGAATGTTGTGAATTAAATAATTGTGTTCTTTTTTTTTTTTTTAATCTTTTTGGTGGCAGAATGCTTTGGTTGAATTGCTTCCTTGGAAAGAGTTTTCAGTTAAGATTTTGGGATGAATTGTTTCGTTTTAATGGTTGTTTAACTTTGTAAACGATATTTGAGCTACCTAAACTTTTTCATATTGTATCTTGGTTTTTGAAAATTTCAAATCATGAAGGTAATCATAAATCAAAGTGCTTGTTTTGAAACATGTTGTGAATCAAATAAATTATTGGGTATATTTCATTGCTTATATGTTATTGAACAAGTAGAATAAGTGTTTTTTTAAATGAATATTTAATTTTAGAAACAAGCCTGGAATTAACCAAGCTTTTCAGGTTGTATCTTAAGTTTTGGAAAATTAATTTTTAAATATGCAGTAAATGGAATTCTTGTTTTGTAGAATGTTGCAAATCAAATGAATTATAGGTTTATTTTCTTGTTGGGTAGATTTATTGTTAACTTAGCATATGGGTAATTGTTGGAAGATGTGGTGTATTTAAGATGTTGGTGTACATATTTGTTTTGAATACAGTTATTCTCTGCTTCACGATATGGCGACAGACAGTGGGAAAAGTTTTGCCCGGAGAGATCGTTTATTGGAGATTGAGGCAAAGGCTAGGACTTGGTGGGAGGAAAGTGATGTTTTTAAAGCTGAAGCTGGTGAAAAGCCTCCTGAGCAAGGTGAAAAGTTCTTTGGAAACTTTCCATTTCCTTACATGAATGGGTATTTGCATCTAGGGCATGCGTTCTCGTTTTCCAAGCTTGAATTTGCAGCAGCTTATCATAGATTGAGAGGGGCAAATGTTCTCTTGCCATTTGGTTTCCACTGCACTGGTATGCCCATTAAGGCATCAGCTGATAAGCTTGCTCGGGAAATGAAGATGTTTGGTGGGGAACCGCCAGTATTTCATAAAGAAGTGGAGGAAGAAGAGCAGCCAGCAGCTGAGGATACCAGTGGTGCACCACCAGATAAGTTTAAGGGCAAGAAATCAAAGGCTGCAGCAAAATCTGGTGGACAGGTGTTCCAGTGGGAGATTATGCGCAGTTTTGGGCTTTCTGACAATGAGATATCAGAATTTCAGAATCCAGAACAATGGCTCAAGTTTTTTCCTCCCTTGGCCAAGGAAGACTTGAAAGCTTTTGGCTTGGGCTGTGACTGGAGGCGTTCATTTGTCACCACAGAGATAAACCCATTTTTTGATTCCTTTGTAAAGTGGCAGATGAGGAAGTTAAAAGCCATGGGTAAGATCATTAAAGATGTGAGATACACAATATACTCTCCCTTAGATGACCAGCCATGTGCTGATCATGATAGGGCGACTGGCGAAGGAGTTCAGCCCCAGGATTATACTCTTATCAAGATGGAGGTACTGCCACCATTCTCTCCTAAATTGAAACCTCTAGCAGATAAAAACAAAAAGTTGTTTCTGGTTGCTGCTACACTGAGACCAGAGACCATGTATGGGCAAACAAATGCATGGGTATTGCCAGATGGGAAGTATGGAGCATATGAAATCAATGAGACTGATGTGTTTATTCTCACAGAGAGAGCGGCCCTTAACCTTGCCTATCAGAATTTCTCTAAGATCCCCAAGAAAACTAGTTGCTTGTTGGAGTTGACTGGTTCTGATTTGATTGGTCTTCCTTTGAAGTCTCCTCTTTCATTTAATGAGGTCATATATGCACTTCCCATGTTGACCATTCTAACAGATAAAGGTACAGGGATTGTGACCAGTGTTCCTAGTGATGCCCCTGATGATTATATGGCACTACATGATTTGAAAGCAAAACCAGCTCTCAGGGCAAAGTTTGGTGTGAAGGATGAGTGGGTTTTACCCTTTGATATTGTACCCATAATCAACATTCCCTGAATTTGGAGATAAATCTGCTGAAAAAGTTTGCTTGGATCTGAAAATTAAAAGCCAGAATGAGAAAGACAAGCTTGCAGAAGCTAAGAGGTTGACATACTTGAGAGGATTCACAGAGGGCACGATGCTTGTTGGAGAACATGCTGGGAAGAAGGTCCAGGAAGCTAAACCATTGCTTAGGAGTATGCTCATAGAAACAGGACAGGCAATTATGTACAGTGAGCCTGAAAAGCGGGTCATGTCAAGGTCAGGTGATGAATGTGTTGTGGCTCTAACAGACCAATGGTACATAACGTACGGGGAAGAAGAATGGAGGAAACTGGCCGAGGAGTGCTTATCCAACATGAATCTCTATTCTGATGAGACACGGCACGGCTTTGAGCACACTTTAAGTTGGCTAAATCAATGGGCTTGCTCGCGATCTTTTGGCCTTGGAACCCGTATTCCTTGGGATCCACAGTTCCTTGTTGAGTCATTATCTGATTCTACCATTTACATGGCTTACTACACTGTGGCTCACTTGTTGCATGAAGGGGACATGTATGGAAAAACTACTGGTCCAATAGAACCTGGACAAATGACAGACCAAGTCTGGGAATTTATCTTCTGTGACGGTCCACATCCCAAATCATCTGATATCCCGTCATCTATTCTTAACAAGATGAAGCAAGAGTTTGAGTACTGGTACCCATTTGATCTTCGAGTTTCTGGTAAGGATCTCATCCAAAATCATTTGACATTCTGCATCTATAACCATACTGCCATTATGTCCAAGCAGCACTGGCCCCGTGGATTTAGGTGTAATGGGCATATAATGCTCAATTCTGAGAAGATGTCCAAGTCCACTGGTAATTTTAGGACACTGAAACAGGCCATTGAGGAATTCTCAGCAGATGCAACAAGATTTTCTCTAGCTGATGCTGGGGATGGTGTTGATGATGCAAATTTTGTTTTTGACACTGCAAATACTGGAATTCTTCGTTTGACTAAGGAGATCTCATGGATGGAGGAGGTTTTGGCTGCTGAATCATCTTTGAGAACAGGACCAGCATCAACTTATGCTGATCGGGTGTTTGAGAATGAGATAAATATTGCAGTCAAAATGACTGAACAGAATTATGCAAACTACATGTTTCGAGAAGCTCTTAAAACTGGTTTTTATGATCTTCAAGCTGCAAGGGATGAATACAGGTTCTCGTGTGGTGCTGGAGGTATGAATCGTGATTTGGTGTGGCGTTTTATGGATGTGCAGACTCGGCTTATCACTCCAATCTGCCCACACTATGCGGAGTATGTTTGGAGGGAGCTCTTGAAGAGGGATGGCTTGGCAGTGAAAGCAGGTTGGCCTGCAGCTGGCACTCCTGATCTGACCCTCAAGAGTGCCAATAAGTATTTGCAAGACTCAATTGTTTTGATGAGGAAGCTGCTTCAAAAGCAAATTCTGGGTTCGAAGAAAGCCAACAAGAAGGGGGCTCCAGTTGCAACACTAACTGAGGACAAGTTAAAAGGGCTTGGTATATGTGAATGAGCAATTTGAGGGATGGAAGGCAGAGGGCCTGAAGATCCTCCAAAGCAAATTTGACAGTAAGTCTCGAACCTTTGCGCCAGATGGAGAGATAATGGAGGCCTTGCAAAAGAGCTCAGTTGGTCAGGCAACAAACTTTAAACAGACCCAAAAGCTTTGTATGCCTTTCTTGAGATTTAAGAAGGATGAGGCGATCACAATCGGTCCTCATGCTTTGGATTTGAAGCTTCCATTTGGAGAGATCGATGTCCTTCAGGAGAATTTGGACTTGATTAAGAGGCAGCTTGCTCTCGAAGAGGTGGAAATATTATCTGCTGCTGACCCTGATGCTGTTGCCAAAGCTGGTTCTCTTGCTTCACTTCTAAGCCAGAATCCTCCTTCCCCTGGAAATCCCACTGCAATCTTCTTGTCCAGATAAGGTAATACAAATTTCTCGTATCTTGGTCTTCAAGGGCATATTCTTTGTTGGTTGGTGCACTGAGGTGTCTTTTTTCTTTTTCGGTACTTCTTTAAGTATGGGACATGGCATCTTTGCATTCTAAAATGTATTAAGATGATTCCATCTCTATTTTTCCATCATCATAATACTGCATTCTTTGTTATTGTTGATAGCGCCTTTGTATTCATGTAAAAGTTCGACAACATGTTCTTGTTGTGTGGATTATATTTGATGTTGACAACTGAAAATAAGTTCACCAGGTTTTGGTGAGAAGCTACTTGCCTCGTAAATTTTTCAATGTGTTGAATCCTATAATTTTGTTATGATCTATTAATGTTTACACACTATAATCTGATAACCGTTTTCAAGTTCATTCCCTTTCATGGCGTTTGAATTTCAATAATACTTGTTGATCATTTTCCAGGTAAGAATTAGCTAAATATTGCTTCGCTTTTCCCCAGTTTCAGCATCTAGGAAGATTGATTTGCCCGGACCGGAAAGCTGGGAATTTTGCTGTACTAATAATTACTTTCAGACAACCTCAAAGTGATCACAGAACAGAATTTGTGTTTTTGATTTGCCGGAAAACTGGTTTTTGTTACTGAAAGAATATGTCTTTCTGTGTTTTCTAGGTGAGAACTGGTTAAATATTTTTTCTTTGGAGATATAGTATATAATGTTTATGTTCTGTTGTGGATCTCATGAAGCTTCTTAATAAATTAATTTTCAGTTGGTTTCATTAATGAAATCTCATACTAATATTTGATAATTAATTAATTTTTATTCAAGTAATTTTAAAAATACACAAAATTCAATATGTGGCAAACCATGAATGGTGGAAAAACATATTTCTGTTTTGGGCAGTATTATAATTAATGGCTAATTTGAGGCTGGCAAAGTCTCTCAACGCATTCATATATTCTCATTTATTTTCTTATTTATTTTAAGTCTTTTACTAAATTAAATTTAGAGAAACTTTATTTACTCCTTCTGAGATTTAAACTACCAAACCACCTAGTAGTTTTAAAAAATTTAATTATAATCCCTAGAATTAGTTTGTCATCAAGTGATTTTTTTTTTTTTTTTTAAAGTCAAGTATATTTAATCGATTCTAAAATTAAAAAATATGTATATCTCGTTTTATTTATTTATGATTTTTCAAGAAAATTCACTTGAATTTAAAATGGTTATCTTTCCCTTAAATTAGGGTTATAAATAATAATTTAAATATTTGGTAATAATGAATAACTTTTTACATTAATTTTTATCATTGTTTTAAAAAGCTGGACCGGACCGGTTCGATTGGGATCAGCTATGACTCCGGTCCGGTTTACTATATAAGCCAGTAATATATTTAAAACCGCTTTGGACTGGTAACAGACCGATAGAATAGTGTTAAACCGCCAATCCGACCGGACCGAGGCTTAAACCGGTCCACTAATTGGAACCTACAATAACCCTTAAAACAATCGCATTCCCAAATTGCATCTTCATTTCATTTCAATCGAGCTTCATCCTTCACTAATTTCGCTCCAAATTGCATCTTCTTCAACTTCAAACAAAGATCAAAGTGAAGAAACTCTAAAGTCTAAAGTCTAAAGAAGATCGAAATCTATTCTTCTTCATTTTCTTCAACTTCAATGGCAAGTGAAACTCGGACAAAACCTGTACTTCTTTGTCTTCTTCACTGATTTTCCAGGTTTATTCTCTTTTCCTTCAACTAAAATGCTTTTTTACTTTGCTCTTTATCTTGAAGTTCGTCTTCTTCTGCATTTAGGGGATGTTTGTCTAAGTTTATAAGCTGGGCAAACTAGCTTATAAACTCTAAAATTAAGTTGATCTGTTTGTTTATAACTTTTTTGAGTTTATAGGCACAAAAAAAAAGTTGGTGGGGAGGTACTTTTTTTTCTTTGACCAAATATATTACCACATCATCCTTTGTTTAATTTTAAAATTCCATAGTATACCCTTGTTTAATGTAGTACCCTTTTTAGTCATTTTATAATAAAATGTACTTATAAGCCACATTTTATCAAACACGTCAACTACTTATCTGTCACTTATAAGTACTTTAACTAAAAACGTAATTGCTTAAAATTTCAAATGCTTATAAGCTAAAATTAACTTATAAGCACTTGTTGCTTATAATCTAATTCTAATAAGCTCAGACAAACACCCCCTTAGTTAGCATTTTTAGCTATTTCATTTGTTGTTCTTTACAAATATTTGATTACAGAATACATAATACAGATTACAAGAGATTTTGCAAATATCTAAATATCTGAAGTTACAATTTACAAGGTCAGATGAATTTTGAGGATACAAATTAGACATCTAGATTGTTGGGTCTGGTGAGTGGTGGCTAGTTTGCGTGAATATTGCCCTTTTATCGATTTAGAAATTTAGATTGTTGGGTCTGGTGAGTGGTGGCTCATTTGTGTGAATATTGCCCTTTTATTGTTTGTTATATTGTTTGTGTGTATGTGCTTATGTTACTTTTTGGGCATAAAGTATTCAATGAGTTAAACTTTATTTTGCAAATGTTGTTCATTTTGGATTATATTGCAAATGATTTTGTTATTAATTATTATGTAACTTTTTTTTCGGTTATTTAATTTGTAATCAGAGGAAAACAGTGTGACATTAGGGCTATTTTTTAATTTGCGGCAAAGCTCCATTCTTCACTGGAAATCGACGACAATGACGACATTCCTCATTGGAAATCGACAACAGCACAGCTCCATTTCAGAAAGTGTAAGTTTTTCATGAGTCATGACCCTTTCAATTTTTGCAGATCTAGTACTTTCTTGTTGTCAATGGGGAAAATCGAGGTTGAGAAACATCCGTAGCGTTGTTCTTTAAGGAGTAGCTCAGTAGTGAATAACCCAAATTAATTTACAAATTTGTTATGAAATTGATTGTTGAAATCTAGGTTTTCAGATATTCAATTTGCTTGTGTCTAACCAAGCTATTATTTCGTTTATGTTTTACTCATTTAATCTTTGATTCGATACTAGAATATTTTGCAGATGATAGTGATGGTTATGATGATGATGATGGTGGTGATGATGATGAATTTTGATGCTAGTGTATGAAGCTCAATCAACATGGAGATGGATCAAAGAAAAAACACTTACACCAAAAGTTTTGTTATTAATTATTATGTATTTTGTCATTTAATATGTAATGGATGAACACAACATCATGTTTGGATTTGGACTTTGGATTGTTGTTAAATTAGTTAGGATTGTTATTTGAAGGCTGTTAAAAAATGGAAATCTGAAATTCTTAGAAAAATAGGTTTTTTTTTTTTTGGGTAGTGCTGACATCAGCATGATGATGTTATCGGTCCAACAGGTTGACCCATGACCCAAGCAGCAGAGCGGGTTGCTCTCCGGTCCGCGTTTTAAAACAATTCTTTTTATTTATTTGTATTTGATAAACCAACCTTTATAGCTTGATATTTGTTGTGGGGGAAATCCGGAGCGGATAAATCCTCAGTTGGCATGTTGATATCTCATTATATGTATCATATGAATCAAGGTTGAAGATCACTTAACTTCTCATCTAATCGAATTTGAGTTTATCTCCAACTTAACGATGTAATTGACATTATATAAATCCAGTTGTAATATGTTTATAGGGATAAAAAACAAACCGCAGAAAGATAAACTGTTGAATCTTTGTAAATCGAATTATATTCATTAACATAATGGTGGATGTAGGCCTTTGCATTACAGTAGCTGAATAATTTTAAAAAGTCTTTTGATTCTTTGTTTTTTGTGCTAACTCTTGCATATTTACCCTTGTATTGTTTCATTGTTGATCCATCGGGATCACACCAACATTTTACATATTTATAACACAGTCAATTGCGTATCTCTAGTTGGTGTAAGTATCTGCATCAACAATCTTCATTAACTATTTTAATTCATAAATCATTATTATTTTCTCTTTTTTTTCACAAATTTTTCTTTTTTTGAAAAATTATTATAATGTTTTATCTATTTGGAATTTGACCTAAGGTAGAGCCATTTTCTAAACAATAAGGCGTTAAAAATGAATTACTCAAAATCTTTGGGGGTAAATGGACTATAAAATTAGGGTTATGAAAATTACATGCACTTTTCTCTCATAGGTTTAGAAAATATAAATAAACTTCCCTAGTCATAATGAAATAATAATCAATTAACAAGCAATTGACTCTAAAATTCGAGGTTTCTGACCAATTATAGTTATTTACTTGGAAATATTTTTGAAAAAATTTAAAGAAAATAATATATTTTTTGACTTTTTGAATCTTTAGAATCATCCTCGATAACACGATCGACAATAAATAAATCGAACAAAAGTATGGTTGGTTGAAACATTTTTTTCAACATCAAAATAAGAGATTTAAGAAAAGCAGCAAAATTATGTTTTGGTCGAAACAATTTTTCAGTAGTTTTCAAGCACAAGCCTAAACATTAATATGGAATTAGAAAAAAGGGAAAAAACAAATTTTTTTTTTTTAATTTTCTATAGCTTTTAATATTAAAAACTATATTAATGACATTAATCTCTTGAGTTAAATCCCTCTAAGGTTTCCAAAATAATAGAAATCCCCTAGTTATTACTGAACTGTTACCGAACCGTTAAAATTAGGGGTATTTAAAAGAATCGGTTGGAACCGGAACTGACGGGTACTCAGTGTTTGGTTCCAGTTCCTACCCAGAACCAACAGTCAACGGGTAGGTTCCGGTTTCCAAATTTTTTGAACCGTTACTATACGGTTTCGGTTCCTATAGTTAGAAACTAGAATCAGAACTAGGGACCAGGAACTGAGACTAATATAAAATAAAATTAAAGATTATGGGGGTTAATAAAAATTTTTGTAGAAAAAGTAATGTGAATATATTTATAATTATATTTCATAACATTTAAAGTAAATTGGTTTGACTTTTGAGAATCTACCTTTACAAAGTAATGAAGTTTGTAATTTTGAATTTATAATTTTATTTTTGTTAACAAGTGCTAGGGGGGTATTTGTAAGTTTTTAAAGGTTTTTTTGCTATTTTAAAAACTTTTGGGGGGTCATAAATTTTACAGGGTACTTAGAACCGGAACTAGAACTGTTGTTACAGGTTCTGGTTGTGAGTACCTAAGAATCGAAACTATTCGGTTCCGATTCTGGTTCCAAATTTCAGGAACCGTCGATTTCGGTTCCTTAAAAAAATATAGGATACCCGAAACTGAACACCCTTAGTTAAAATTTATATTGTTATAAGTTAGTAAATATTATCAGGGTACCATTCAACTGTTTATTTTAATACTTAAAAGTAAAACTTAAAGGAAAAGAAATTTATGTTATTCCGGGATACCTCAAAGGGATTTTATTATTATATCATATCTCAAGGGTCATAAATATCATTAACTCATATTTACAAAATCAAGGCCGAACACAATAAAACAACTTTCAAAATATATTCAAATTTTTTAAAATTATTTTCAAATCATAAACCAAACAAATGACAATATTACACTTATAACCAAATTTCACAAACTTTCCCTCACAATTTTAACGTGACAGCGTGTAATGAGTTTCGTTTACCCAATTACGAATTGTCCCTGAGAAAATTTGTAATATTAGATGGTTAAAGCCAATTTTTATTGCCAAACAAATGGATATGTTTCCAAACTCTTCAGGATACAAATGTAACTTCATAGAACTCAGACGGATGTAAATATGAAAAAAAATCCATAAATTTAAAATCTTATTACTTTTATTATTATAAAAATAAGAAATCTTGTAAAAATGTGTTTGAATGAAATAATTTTTTAATAATCCTGTGAGTATGACCCTAAATATTAATATAAAATTCGATGACTTTTGATAATAAAAATATTTAAGAGAAAATAATTTTAAACTATATCTAAAATTTAAAAAATTAATTTTCAGGCCATAAATCAGAATTTCGCATTATCAAACACTTAGGGATGCAAATGTAACGTCACAAAACCTTGAGGGACATATAGTGAATAAAAAATCCCTACATGAAATATCTTGGTACTTTAATCATTATTATATAATAATAATCTTTGTCGAAGCGCATCACAATTCCAACCCTCTCTCCCATTTTTCTCTTCTTCTTCTTCTTTTTCTCTCAAATTCACTCTCAATTTGCAGAGAGAGTATCTCTCTCCCCACTCTTGATCCCTCTTCATCTTGGTTTATGAGGTAACCCTCTAACCTTTTCTAGGTTTATCATTTTTAGTTTAGCGTGATACGACGCCGTTTTGATAAGATATTTTTGAAATCGTCGCTGTCTTTGTTCGGACGGCCTTGTGTTGTTTTTTTGTAGAAAATTTCAGTCTTTTTTAACTTTGTTTACGTGGGTATGTTGCAAGTGTTATTTTTGTTTGTAGAAATTATTGTTAGTTTGAGATCTTAGCTTAGATCTGTTAGTTTATTGTTTAAAAAGATCGATTTTTGGTGCTAGTTTTTACGATTTTTTGCTTTTTGGGTAATGGTTTCCTTTCTTGGTATGGATAATTTATTTTGTGGGTGTTATTTTAGTTTGATGTTCTTTGGATCGTATAAGTGTAGATTTTGTTTTGTAAATCAGAGTGTTTTGTTTATTTATTACTTAATTTGGATTTTCTTTTGTAAATCGAGGGTTTTGTTTATTTATTACTCAATTTGATGCTTATTTTGATCTGATTATGTCCTATAATTTTGTATTATTTTGTTGATTTATTTGAATTGGGTTTATATATTTTTTTATTATTATTTACTGATTTTAATATTGATGTGGATCCTTTTCAGCTCGAAGGAGAGACCCACTCTTGGGTAAGTTTTGTTATTTATTCATCTATTTATCATTTCAAATGGATTCTCTATGTTTATGTTATGTAAAATCGAGTAATTGATTAGATGGTATTGTAAGTTTTTAGCATGTTTGCCACAAGTTTTTATGTGATATGTTTTGTTTGTGGATGTATTTTTGTGTAGTGGAACGCGGATTAAGCCCCGCAAACGGAACATTGCAGCGCCTCTGGACCCTGCAGCGTTTTCGGATGCAGTGGTCCAGATATATCTGGATAATGCTGGTGATCTGGTAATGTTTACAAATGAATTTACGATCTTGTCTAAGATGTTGCTTTTGTGTTGGTGATGTAATGCTTACTGAATGTTTGGTATGTGCAGGAACTTGTTGCCAAGAGCCTCGAATCTTCTGACCTTAACTTCTCAAGATACGGTGACACCTTTTTTGAGGCAAGTTCCTTGATATTTATAGAATTATCAAATGTTTGTTTATCTTTCATTTACAAAGAAAAAGTTATCATTACTTGGTAGTGTTAACGTGCAGTTGAGAAGGGCGGAAACTTGGATGCTGTTAAACTAGAACCTTGAAATTTTTCACAATGCAAAGTTGGTGGTTGATGGGTTTTGTTTTAAGGGTAGTGGTTGATTTATTTAAGACACGGAATTAAGTTTCCATGTTAAGTTAGTACAGCTCTTGTTATAGTGCAGGAACACTGTTGACTCTCTTTTGAAAAACTATTTGCAATTATGGTGTTTTCAGAGTCAGAAGTTACACTAAGCTCAAAAGATACTTATGGTTTCCTGTGAGAAGAGGAGGTTACTTGTCCTTTTAAAGGAATCTCAATTTGACAAACAATGTTTTTGGCTTAATTTGTGTTCTATGCTAGATTTCAGTGTTCTTAGTTGGATAACGATCAGTAATATTTTTTTCTTTTTCTTTTTGTTGACATGTTTTTATAGAGCAGCTATTCATATTTGATCTAATTGAATCACTTGCTTATTTTAACTTAGTTTGACTTTTGATATTTCTGTTGTGACAAGCTATTTTGCTATATAAATGCAGGTTGTTTTCACAGGAGGTCGTACACAACCCGGAACAACTAAACCTGATGAGGGTGAGCGCCACTCCTTTTCCATAATAGACTGTGAGCCTCAACGTGAAGCCATTTTACCATCTGTAATCTACATACAAAAGATCCTGCGGCGAAGGCCATTTCTCATAAAGAATCTCGAAAATGTTACGCGAAGATTCCTGCAGTCCTTGGAGCTTTTCGAGGAGAATGAAAGGAAGAAGCTGGCTATTTTCACAGCACTTGCGTTCTCCCAGAAGCTTTCAGGGCTTCCTCCAGAGACTGTGTTCCAGCCACTCCTTAAGGATAATCTCGTTGGAAAAGGGCTAGTTCTTACATTCGTAACAGACTTCTTTAAGGAGTATCTGGTTGATAATAGCCTTGATGATTTAATCTCAATTCTGAAACGTGGTAAGATGGAGGACAATCTCCTGGAATTCTTCCCTTCTGGGAAGCGGTCTCCTGAAGGTTTTTCCGAGCATTTCACGTGAGTTTTCTGATAGCTCGGTTGCTGATTATCTTTTAATATATCTTTTACCTTTCTTAATTGCAAATCTGTACGTGTTACAGCCATTTAGCACAATGCGCTTGAAACTTTGTGGCATGAATTGAAGCAGTCTATTAATGCACTTAGCATGCAAACAGATTCATGAAATGCTATAGATATCCAAATGAATATTTCATCTTTTTATTATGTATACAAAACTGATTCTGACTTCCTTAATTTTGAAATTTGCCCAGTGAAAAAAAATCAGGCTTTATGAATCTTTTAACTTTGTTATGATTGTTCCTTTTACGTGGTCAGGGACTCGGGCTATTGAATTATTCTAAAAATTTATATTTATTATGGAGAAAATTACAGGTCTATTCTTTTCTGTTGCTGAAAATGACCATTGCAAATAATAGGTGTCCTTTGTCAGAGCATTACCGGTGAAACATAGAAATTAGAAGGTTTTGCATGATAATCTATTTCTTTCTGTATAAAATCTGTGTCGCAACTGCTTGAGTTTGTCACTACATGTAATGTTCAGTTGAGTACGCAGTTTTATTCGATGAAATTTATTGGATTGTCAATTGAAGCATTTGTTATATCTGTGAACATTTAGTATTCCTTTGACAATTGTTTCGAACTTATTTATGTCTAATTATTGCCTTTTTTAGCAAGGAAGGATTGACATCCTTGGTTGAGTACAATGAGAAGAAGATATTTGAAGTGAGACTGAAGGATATGAAATCTGCAATAACAACCCAAATAGCGGAGGAGACTGAAATGTCTGAAGTTATAGAAACTGTGAAGCAACGCGTCAAAGAAGCTAAATTACCTGACACTGAGGTCGTGCGCATACTGTGGGATGTCTTGATGGACGCAGTTCAGTGGTCTGGGAAGAACCAGCAGCAGAATGCTAATTCAGCTCTACGCCAGGTGAGCTTTATATCTATACAATTTGATTGTATAAATGGCTTGAGCATTTTTTTCTTTTCAAGGCCGGATATTTTTCCTTCCCAAGCATATTTTTGCTCACGATATGGCTAGGCACATGCATCAATGGCGTTTTAAATTTTTATCATCTTGTTATGTTTTGTAAACCTCTGATACCAAGTTATTGTTTATTACTTTAAAAAAAAAAAAATTAAACATTCTGTCAGACCCACATTAAATTGTATTGTGTTATTGGTTTTTGAAGTAGTAGTTTTTGGTGACTTTGATATAACTACGAATAAATAATTGGCTATCTCTTTATAAACGATGACTTAAATTATGTCTATCGATAACACTGTTTAATGGTTCAGGTCAAAACATGGGCAGAACTGTTAAACATCTTCTGCACCAATGGAAAACTTGAGCTGGAACTGATGTACAAAGTTCAGATGCAATGCTATGAGGATGCTAAGCTGATGAAGCTCTTTCCGGAGATCATTAGGTCTCTCTATGACCAGGATGTGCTTGCCGAGGACACAATTCTTTACTGGTTCCGCAAAGGAACAAACCCTAAGGGCAGGTATGGAACTTTATTTTTAAGTCTGCTGTCACTACATTAAAAGTTCCCTTAAATGTTGGGGTAATCTCTTTGGTTCATGAGTTATACAGTATTCTTATTGCCGGGACTTCTAGTTATCTTTTGTCCAAAAGTGTTTTACATCTACTGAGAAAAAGCCCAGAGATTAGCACTTTAACAAGATGCTCTTTTTGAGCATGATAAATTTTTGAAATATTAATGATGCCCTTACGTTCTTTTAAAAAACTCAACATTTCTCCTGAATTCATTGAGAAAATCCCTTTACTAGTAGAAGCGCGTTTACATTTACTCAACAAAACGACCAAAATATCGAAGATACCCATATGTTCTTTTAAAAAACTCTACTTTTTATTCTGAATTTATAAGAAAATCCCTTAACTAGAAGTGTTTTTACATTTACACAACGAAAAACCAAAAATTTATTGAAGATACCCTTAACTTGATAAGAGCTTTACTTCTATTAGCTCTATTATTCTTATAATTTTATCATATTTTTGTAGTTCTGAATAAAGAAAAGCTTTGTGAAGGCTCTGGAGCCCGTATCAAAGAGAACAATATATGTTTTCTTAATCAATCATTCTTCGCCTATACTATTATCTTGTTCTACAACTTAAAATAACGACTTGTTTTGTGAAAAATGTTGCAGGCAAACTTTTGTGAAGGCTCTGGAGCCATTTGTGAAGTGGCTGGAAGAAGCAGAAGAAGAGGAATGAAGTTGCAGCCGATGATGATGATGGCGATGACAACGATGACACTCAAACGAAATCCTTGTTCTTTCTGTTTTCTATTATAATTAGTAAGGAAGCCTATTTGACAATATCAACTCTCATAAAAAAATGCTCTTCCATTTGGTGTGTGTGGTTGGTTCCTGTTAAACCCTATATGATCAAACCATTCTGGATCATTCTACTATTACTACTACTACCAATAATCGATGTCTCTTTGTACTTGTCTTTATCTTCTCTCTCTCATTTTGTGTTTGATTGCTGGAGACTGAAAGTTTAGTCTCTGTTACATTGCTTGGAATAGAGTTGTCTTGCAAAATTTTATATTTTTTGACATGATCTTTTATTTTTAATGATTAGGCATTAATATTTTTGTGTGCGTTCGGTTGTCAAATGATAAGGTAATAATATATTTAAGAAGAAGAAATTTTTTATATAAAATGATGTGTCAAAATATGAGTGGATGAATTTTCGTTAATATGTATGTATTAAGTTGATGATTAGTCGGATATTTTCATTAATATGTCTTTTGTCGTCCTCACCAACCGGTCATTCTCAGCGGCTTCCAGTTTCCAAATCTAGATGACGTGTCGTTTAATTTTGCAATCTCCGTTCTCAGATATTTTAAGCGTACGACGCACTGAAAATTAATTCAATATATAACCGACATAGCAAAATCAAAGTAAAAGACAAAACGAGTGAATATTTTGCACAAAAATCGATTGATTAACAGGTTGCAGCACAGCCATAATTGAAAACTATTAAAAACACCCCTGCTGTCAGAACACCATTTCCCTTTAACCAAACCAAAGCCAAACCTATATAACGGGCATTTTAGTCTTTAAAGATCACAAAAACAAAGAAATCTTTTTTTTTTTTTCTTCCTCCCCTCCTAAATGAAAACTCACCGCTACAAATCTTATTTCCATGTGAAGCATCGAGTGTTTTATAGTAAAAAAGGTTGGTTGTTGTAGGATTGGTCGGATTGTGGTTGTTGTGCGAGGATGCGCGATTAGCTTAGAGCAAGTAGCAACTCGGATCAAATAGCGTAGTGGTGATCAAGTGGGAGCAACCTGTTAGGCACTTATCTTTTAGATCATAGATAAAGCATTATCCCTTAAAATCAATGAGAAGATCCTATTTAATTCCATCAACGTCAATTGGGTATCTTAGTTGTTGCAAATTAAGGTAGCAATAGTGGCTAGGTTTGCGGGCTTAGAGTGTGGTTGAGTTTTTGGGCTTAGTTTGTGGCAGGTGGTTGTTTGAAAGGGTTGCCCAAACTAAAGAAGCCCAGATTATACCCATTATAGGGGTCTGCTTACATGTTTTCAAACTTGCAGGAATTTGTGCTTCATACAGAGGGGTCTTTTTGAAGGTTACAAAACTTATAGAGCCCTCGTGTGATGAAAAAATTAGTCCCTCTTGTTTACTTTTCCTTTTTTATAATAGTAATTCAGTACATTTCATGTGAATTAAGTGAACGGCGTTTAAACGGCAGGGGGTATTCGATAGTTTTTTATTATCGCTGTGTGCCGTTTGTACTTTTAAATCGCTCAACGGTTGACTTAACTCTTCATTTAATTAAAAAACAAGAAATCAGTTTTTAATTTCTAGAAAAAACAAATGGCGTTCTCTTTAGGAGCTTACGCCGCTCCGTTAATGTGCAAACTCGGCGCCGATCTCGACGGGCACGCGCAGGACGCGGCGTACGTGAGACGCGCCGCAGACATAGCAGACAAATCGGCAGGGTTCACCTCGCCGCACCCGAACTTCGGCTGCGTGATCGCTACTTCCACCGGCAAGGTCGCGGGAGAGGGATATCTGTACGCGCAGGGGACGAAACCGGCCGAGGTGCTGGCCGTGGAAGCCGGAGGTGAGTGGTGTAGAAGCGCTACCGCGTATCTCAACCTGGAGCCTGGAGATTGCCACGGCGACCACACTGCGGTTTCAGCTCTCGTTCAGGTTTTCACTCATTTATTTCTCATTTTCTTTCATAAATTCGTGCTTTTCTCTCTCTCTTTTTCTCTCTCTCTATATTCTCTGGAAGATTGAGTGGATAGTAGTTCTTGAAATTTTGACAGGAAAACTTTTAGATTTAATTTTTAAGTCCGTATTATCTATTCTGATGTACAAACATATGCATTTTTCTTTTTTGTAAAATTTTGACTTAAACTTTCCCAAGTTGTTATATGCAAGAGTTGATAAGAGTTCGGCGAGAGACGTCTGTGTTTGTAGTAAAATTTTAGACTTGAATTCTCGCAAATTCTTATATGCAAGAGTTGATAAGATTTTTCATAGTAAAATTTTAGACTTGAATTCTCGCAAATTCTTATATGCAAGAGTTGATAAGATTTTTCATCAAACATTTGCATTATATATAATCCTGCCTACATTAGAGTAGGCGGCCAAGGTTTCTGGTTTTAATTTGTAAAATTGAAGATTAAAAAAAAACTGTATGAGATGGCTGAACAAACCAACTTTAAGTCATAACATAAAAATGCATAGTGGAAAAATCCGTTGTTCTATTTCTCTGTCTATATATATATATATATATAGGAATCAAAAAGTTTGAAGTGGGATGTGGAATGTGATTGGTGATGGATGTTGGTTATGGTTATGAAATCAGTTCTGCATATATATATATATATATATATAGGGTTTAGGGCTTGTTGCTTTACGACTCTGTATTTGTACATTTTGGAGTCACATATTCATTGTTGTGTTGCTTGTGGTGAAGGGGAAAATTAGTTGTAGTTTTTTTTTTTTTTTTTCAGTTGAGGTTTATTAGAAGTTTGATGATAATCATTATTCTCAAATGATCTGCAAAATTGAGGTCTGTGGAACTATCTGATTTTCTAAAAGGTTTCCATGGTTTTGTTGTAATGTTCATGTTTAATTATTGACATTCTGTACATAGATTAGGCAGGAATTACAAGAGTTGTTGTTGGGATCAGGAATCCTTTACAGCATCTTAGAGGCAATGCTGTACGTGCATTAAGAAGTCAAGGGCTGCAGGTTCATGTTCTTGGAGAGGATTTACAAAGTAAAATTATTGAGGTAGGATTTAATACAAATATTGAAAAATAATATTGTTAATGTGCTGTTTCTTTACCCGTTTAACATTTCAAAATATTGTAGGAAGCTCGAAAATCATGCCTACTTGTCAATGCTCCTTTGATCCATAGAGCTACTTCACGAGTTCCCTTTTCTGTTCTCAAGTATGCTATGACCCTTGATGGTAAGTAGTAGGAATTGATGAATTCTTTGAGTGGTTTTTCAGGTTCTTGTCTATGTAAATAGGTCTTTAAAGTTAACTTGCTGATGTTCACTTGGATGCTATCAGGGAAAATTGCTGCTAGTAGTGGGACATGCAGCATGGATAAGCAGCAAAAAGTCTAGGGACCGAGTTTTTGAATTGCGGGGTCGAAGCGATGCCATTGTAGTTGGTGGAAATACTGTTCGTAGGGACAGTAAGTATAATCTTAGCGACTATGTAACTATCATCGTCAACAAATATGATAGGATTGTTAATGTGTTTGCTTTAATGTTGGTAGATCCTCGGCTAACTGCAAGACATGGAGGTGGGCATATGCCGATGCGAATTGTATTGACGCAATCTCTAAATCTTCCTGAGAAAGCAAACCTTTGGGATGTTTCTGATGTATCTACCATAGTTGTAACACAAAGGGGAGCGAAGAGGGACTTTCAGAAATTTCTTGCATCTAAAGGAGTTGAAGTAGTGGAGTTTGACATCTTGAATCCTAGAGATGTTATGGAATATTTTCATGACCGTGGGTATCTTTCTATTTTGTGGGAGTGTGGAGGAACACTGGCTGCATCTGCTATCTCATCTGGAGTAATACACAAGGTTTTTTGTTATTCTCTTGAATTTGTATCTTAATTCTATAGCTGCCACCTTTGAATGACAATTACTGAATAAATATTACTTAAATACATGTTATTATGGAATTTTGTCTTCAACCACTTCTCAGACAGACACCATAGAAAGTAAAGTCAGTATTGCCTTTTAACATCTTGTTTAGCTCTGCTGCCATGACTGTCATCTTGATTTGTTTTAATTGGAACTGGATTTCTGGGGTTGACTGCATAGCTGTGCTTCTGCAATATTGGACATATTGCAGTTATCTTTCAATTTTCACATTATCTTTTGATGATGTGAACAGTTTTGAAATACATAAGCCTGATGCTTAGAGCTAATTATAGGCTCTGCCACACTTTATCATGTATTACTTATATCTTTCAATTTTAGATCTTCGGACCATATGTTAGCTATTGCCATTGGCCACTAACAGCCGAATTCAACTGTTGCATCTTTTTTCATCTCTTTTTTTTTTTTTTGCCCAAAAAAAATAAAAGAGAAAAAAAATTATAATTATGAAACTGTGTAGCTCTGTTTATTTGTGCTTTGATTTTCTACCAATAGAAGGGAGCAAAAGAAAATGACAAAAAGCTGGTTTACTTGTCCTTCACATGATTCCAATTTCCAAATGTGTCAAAATTGTATTTCTTATATATCTCTGTGTGTGCTTTTATGGTTAGGAAGCTATACTCTGATTGTCTGAATCAACCTCTTCTTTCTCCTCTATTTATTTACTTTGCTGGGGAAACTTGGATTAGTTTTAGCCAAAACTGGGACAACTAAGTTATTATTGGCTTTCGTTAATAGTTTCTCATTTTTCTTAAATGTACTTACCGCAGGTTTTTGCTTTTGTTGCCCCCAAAATTATTGGAGGAAAAAATGCACCAACTCCGGTGGGTGAGCTTGGGATGGTTGAGATGTCGCAGGCATTAGATTTAACTGACGTTTGCTATGAGCAGGTTTGGTGGTAATTTTGCATTTTAAGCTTACTGATAAATTGTTTTTCATTTACTGAAATGAGGAGGGTATTATTATGATTATATTATTTTTAAGGTTATTACATATATATCATCGTAATGGTATAAATCTCCAGCAAGATTTACATAGATACATACTAAGTTACCAAATTTTTTTCTCAAGAACGTTCACTACTCTATGGAAGACTGGCACAGTTTCATTGCTTAAGTCCAATTCCCAATGGCACTTTCAGGTTGGACCTGACATGCTCGTTAGTGGATTTCTTCAGCCCGTACCAGACCTAACGCCTGTCATCCCATCTGTGGATGAAACTTTTGCAATTGATCCTTCCGTCACTCCTTACGAATCAAGCATCATATCCTTCTACAAGACATGGGATCCTTATGGTTCTTTTTCGAATTTTTCTCCACATCCAATTCAAATGCCAGATAATGGTGGTGATTACGTCACTTGGTCAGGTGTAGAACATTACTATCAGGTGGCTGCCTTTTCCTAGTTTAATTCATTTCCATTGCCAAATCTGTCAATATTGTGCCGAAAATCTTTTGAACTTTTAGGCGCAGAAGTTTGTTGGTGTGAATGACCCTGCAGCACTAGATTGTATTGAAAAAATAAAAGCTGTGAGAAGTCCAGAGGAAGCAGCAAGAATAGGAAGGTGGATGCAGAGGCACCGTCCTGATCTGGTATGTTCATCTGCACGATAACTTTTACATATGCGTGTCTAGTTTTTCTTCTGTTTTGAACAGACTCCTGGGTAGGGTTGGCAATTTCCAGGGACAGGGTCGGGGACATTCATCTGCAACCCCAGCAACTTTTGGAGCCGGGATAGGGCAAGTATCCCCAGATTTTTTATTAATTTAATTTTTTAATGAATATTAATTATAATTAACTTTATACATTTAATATATTATACATTTTTACCGGGGACATGGCTGAGTTTTGCGGCTTTCCACCCCGCAACCCCAGACTTTTCTGGGGATTCCCTGCCCTGCAAGACCAGGTTTTTTCTGCCATCCCTACTTCTGAGGATGAAATCTTAGAAAAAAAATGGAGCCTTAGAGATAATATTTTTACCGAGTTTCTGGGAGCTAACACCGTTGTGCCATGCACAGGTGAGAAGTGATTGGGAAAGTGTGAAGATAGATGTTATGTACAAGGCACTGAAATGCAAATTCTCAATTTATCCTCATTTGAACTCCATGCTTCTCTCAACTGCTGGCTCCATTCTTGTTGAAGCTTCACCACATGATCTTTTCTGGGGTGGCGGCCGTGAGGGCGAAGGCCTAAACTATCTGGGCAGGCTGCTGATGCAGTTGAGATCAGAGTTTCTCGGTGAGTTTTCTTCATCGACCGAAGAAATCAATTGATTAATGACCGATATAAACATCTTTCATTGTTTTTTTGTTATCGAATAATATTATGTATCTCAAGTTTGTATCCCGATTTTCAGATCCCAGATGATTCTAGATACGAATGTCGGATATGTAAAACATCATTTTATAATCAAATTTTTGTCGTAATTTGTTCAACAATGGGTATAATGCAACTATGGATCATTTTGATAGTGTAAATGGTGATAATCCTTTTTACGTAATACTAGTGGTATGCTCAAATTAAACAAATCCCGTAGGAGGTATATGAAATAAACTAAAAAGTAATTAGTGCGAAATATTTTTATATTTGTTTATTTTTTCAAAAATCTAAATTGTCTTTAATAAAAGATTTTAAAGGGAAGACAGCAAACACTTCCTAAAAGAAAATAAAACAGACCGCCGCTCAAGTAAGGTTTTGTGAAAAAAAAAAAAATTATGATAATAACTTAATTTTACAAATAAAAAAAAATTCTCATAATCCTATTAAATGATATTAAACGTATATAAATAAATAAATGTTTGAATTACAATTTATATAAAACAAACATTATTGTTAAAATTCACCATTTCTTTTTTCCATTCTGACCTGTTTTTTTCATTTATTAAAATTCCTTGAATCCAAAACAACTTCATTTCACTTTCCGACAATCTTGAAATAAGTTTAATTCATAATATTGGCACTAGACCCAGCAAAACGGGTACTGTACCCATGAGTCTATCCATACCCGTACCCATGCATTTTAAGCGAGCATAGATTAATATATTTAAGACTGTGGCAATAGTATCCATGCCTCGTCCGCCCATTTTTTTTAGGTGGATTGGGTATATTCATAGTGTCTATAAAAAAAATTTTTTTAAAAAAAAGGACAAAAAAAAGGATATTACTATTCATTTTAATAATATGTTTAATATTCTTATAAGGTTTATTTAAAAAGAGAATTTTGTTAGATTAAAATATGAATTTAATAGTATTAGTCTTTTAACTTTTATCAAAATAAAACCTTCATCCCAAAGAAATTCTTGTCGGCGAAGATTTAGAAAGAGTGGTTTCTAGATGATTGTTGTATAAATTTATTATTTAATCTAATCCCTATACTGTGTACTGATTCGATGGAGATAAGGATTTTCTTCAATCTAAAAAATAAAACTTTTGAAAGGGATTGGTCAAGTTAGCTCTTCTTTAGTTCTTTTTATGTTTTTACTTTTTTCTCTTATTGGACATGTTCACATGGATTGCTCCATATTATATTGAATTATTGGGTCTTTTAGTTTAATTATAATCATGTAATAGCGCTAATTAATGCGAGTAATTAATTAGAAGACTTGAGTCAATTTCGGTTTGCCTTTATGAAGCCTTCCCCCTCTTTTATCAACTTTCCAATATAAAGAGATGATACTTAAAGTAATATTTGATAGGCAAAAAGCAAAAGGAAATCACTGATATCTTTTTTTCTCCTTTTCCCAATATATTAAAATCAAACAATAAAGTAAGAACTCGATGGGAATTCAATGGGACTGTCTCAAAAAATGAAGGTTACATATAAAAAGAAAATAGCAGTAATCCTCAGTTTTTAAGATTCAGTCATAATAGCTTAATTATGTATGATATTTATCAGATGTATTGATATTTTGAAAATAGTTATGTAGACTATAGAATCTACTATTGATTCGGAAAGGGCGAATGTTGTGAGAAGCAAGCTACTGACACTCAAATGGAATTGCACAGAAAGATAGGGCGAACATGAAGGCTCGGGGGACAGTGGTGTAGTGTTTGTCGTAGACACTTTGACACTCAAGTCAACACAGTTGAATGTATTTTAGTGAGAACTGAGAGCAGGATAGGTTTACTGTAACGGTCGGCTAGGGCAAGACTAACACAAAGTGATTGGAGCGTAGCTTGGTAATGGTTGAGGGTGGTGAAGTAAGTCAGAACTAAGCTTTGCATAGGGGAAAATGGAAATGTTGAGAGCCATAATTTGGGAGCTAAAGTTATGAGTGATTTCTGAATGAATAATAAGAGGGTTTGCCCCTATTTATATAGTGAATCAAGGATGTTGGAATTCTAATATAACTCTTAGTCCTACTTGGTAGAGGAGTTCGAATTAGGAACAAAGTCTTAGTGCTTGCCTTTATCAGATTAGCATTAGCAATTCAAGTAAGATCTTGGATCTTGATTGAAGTGGAAAGTAAATAGATTATGATTCCTATTTTGGGATGAATGTGGGTTAATGGGCTGGAGCCTGATTTAGTTTAACTTGTAGGAAATGCCCACCTCATGGAGTGGCTCAAAGTGCAAGATGACTCAATTCGTAGGGTGGCATTGTTCGTAGAGAGACCCAACTCGTAAAGTAGCCTAACACAGGGAGATGAGCTAACTCGTGGTGTGGTTTGGATCATAGAGTGGACCGACCCATAGAATGTTCTTTTTCACAAATTGGATCATCCTATAGGATGGTCAATCAGCAAGGTAGATGTAAGCGTAAACCCAACCAAAACTAGACTGAGGTATTGTGTTGTAATATGTTTATTTCGTTATTGAATCTAGTCAAACTCAGTACAATATTTTAACTATACACTTATTATTTAGTCTAATCTCTATCCTATGTATTGATTCGGTGGAGATAAGGATTTTCTTCACTCTTAAAGATAAAAATTGTGAAAGGGATTGTTAAAGCTAGCTTTACTTTTTATGTTTTTACTTTTTTCTCTTATTGGACATGCTCACATGGATTGCTCCATATTATATTGAATTATTGAGTCATTTTGGTTTAATTATCTTAAATTATGTAATAAAGCTAATTAATGTGAGTAATTAGTTGACTTGAGTCAATTTCGGTTTGCCTTTATCAAGTCTTCCCCTCTTTTATCAACTTTCCAATATAAAGAGATGAGACTTTGAACCAAGTAATATTTGATAGGCAAAAAGCAAAAGGAAAATTACTGATTTCTTTTTTCTCTTTTTCCAAATATATCGTCAATATATTAAAATCAAACAATAAAACAAGAATTCGATGGGAATTCAATGGGACTGTCTTAGAAAATGAAGGTTACGTATAAAAAGAAAGTAGTTATGGAAATATGGTAACATTAGTCCATGTAGAAAGTATGCATAAACATGAAACGGGCGACTTCATATAAGTTACACCACAGCTACCAAAAAAAAGGTGACCCATGAGTCCACCCGTACTTATAAGGGTCGAATTACAAGTTTCATATTTTATTACCCGTTTAGAACTCCAACCCATTGTACCCGTACTCATTTTGACCCAACCCATACCCGCCTAGCCCACTCATTTTGCCAGGTATAGTTGGCACTATCTTCGTCTGCTTTTTTTCTTTTTTAATAAAATATTACTTTAAAATTATAAAACTTACATTATATATATATAAGCGTCAATTTCTAAGTTTTTTTAGAGTTAAAAACTAGACTCGCTAAGGTTTGATATAATAATAATAATCTTTCTAAGGCTTCTTATATAACAAAACTTCTCCTACTGTTAATGAATCAAAAGTGAACCGTTAAAATTTAAATTGTTAATAAATATTATCAAATTACATTTTTACCATTTATTTTAATACTCAAAATTTAACTATAGAAGGATTGTTGTTATATATATAATTTTAAAATTTTGGTTGACCCTGAAAAATAAATTTCTGGTTTCACCCTAGATCGAGATTCTTTTATTAGAGGAATATAAAAATACTAGACAACCCCTTTTAAATTAAAAAATTACTAAAATACTTGAATTCCTATTAAGGGACCTAAATGTGGCATTTTCTGATTTATAGGGGTCGTAGGACTAATGCCGTCTCTAGAATATTTGTGACCCTAGGCAATAGTTACTTTGGAGCCCTCTAATAATATAAGCATATATTAAAAAAAATTATTTCATTTTTTTTTTTTTTTGCCTTTTGAGATGAAAAATCACTAGGAGAGGTGGACAGCAATCGGCAGGCTAACAAGGTTAGGTTGGTGGGAGGTTTTAGAGAGTAGATGTTAGAGAAGTGATGGGTGGTGAAATGGGTGATTTCCAAAGCCAAGATTGATAAGAAAAGGCTTGAGAAGTCACGGCCCAAAATGTATCGATGGCTGACGATTGGCAGAGTAAACAGATAAGGTATGATAGGGGTTTTGGTGAGAGGGCTGAAGGGAGGACGATGGTGGTGTCGGGGTAGGCCAACAATGTTGGGTACATGCTAAAAAGGCTGAAAATGGCTATCGTGTGGTGCAGTTGGGTTGCGAGATTCATCAAAAATTAGTCAAATCGAGGGCTATCAAGGTTGGGAAATGATAGAATGATGATTTTGGTCGATTTTGATGAGAAAATCGACCGAAACCAAAATTGACCAAAATCAACTCCAAACCACATGTGGCAAAAGAGGGCTGGAGATGATTTATGTGAATGTCAAATTTTGGGATTGAATTGGGGATGAGTAATTTGAGATATGTAAATGACTATTTTAGTCTTCCATTGTTAAAAGAGATTCAATATGTTAATTTAGGGGTATTCAAATTTGCTATTTTATTGAACTTTGGGTGGAAATATATGTAAAAAGTTTATAATAAATTTGGGCTTTTTTAGTTTTTTTTAGGGGGCCCCTTGGTTTAGATAAGGAATTATAAACCATTTTCATTTTTGTAAGATATTCAAAAAAAAAAAAAAAAAAAAAAATTATAAAAAATTTGGGCCCCCATTTTTTTGGGGCCCTAGGCAGGTGCCTCACCTGCGTACCCTTAAGCCGGCCTCGGACTAATCAGTTACTGAAGTGTTTTCATATTTTAGTGGACGACTTGGGTCTTCATCTTCTTCTCTTCATAAGAGCATTGGATTCTTTTCCTATTCAATCAAACGCATGGATCCCCATTTGTTCAAGGCCGCAGTTGAAGGCAACGTCGAACCCTTCAGGGACAACCCTCAAAATCTTAAACAAGTAGTAACAAAGTTAGGAGACACCATTTCGCATGTCAACATCAAGTCCCAAAATGAAGCAATGGCGTCCACCATATTCGTTGATCAAATACTCACCATATGCCCATCACTCTTGTTGCAAGTCAACGCCAATGGCGATACTCCCCTTCATGTTGCAGCTAAATGCGGGAACTCGGCTATGGTGGAAGTTCTTTTTCAGCATTCAAAGGCTCAACCTGGAGACTCACAGAGTGGCGGGTTGAATCCTGTGTGGGAGATGTTGAAGATGACTAATGAGGAAGAAAACGCAGCGTTGCATGAGGCAGTGCAGTATGGAAGCTTGGAAGTGGTGAAGGTTTTAACGAGAGAAGGTGATCCTGAGTTTTCTTACTCTGCTAATAGTTATGGGGAAACCCCACTTTACCTTGCTGCAGCTAGAGGATCTCCGGAGATGGTGGTTGCAATATTAGGAAGCTGCAGAGCGGCGGCCCACGGAGGACCCTGTGGAAAGACGGCTTTGCATGCGGCAGTCATGAGCAGAGATTTTGGTGAGTTTATTTTGGTTCAAATTGTTGTTATTATCAAATTATAGGAAAACAGAGGAACATGAATTTCAGAGAAATTGATGTGTTGTGTCTTTAAACAATCTGCTGAGTAGGTAATGGTCTGATCATGGCATCAATTTGCAAGTTTTTCTTTAGAAGGAATTGATTGAAACGTAGTAATCCGGTCATCGACAATCTAGCAGCCAAAATAAGTTGGACTAGTGTTATCACAAGGAATCAAAATGGGAGCTGAGAGTGGAAGATGTGATTCCTAAAAAAAAAAAAAAAAGATTCAGTCCAAGAAATTTCAGCAGCCTAGATTAGCCAGCCGGTTATACTTTGATTCGTCGCATGAACAAGATACGTAGGTGTAGGAAGTGATTTGAATTCATTCATGTGGAAGCATATATGAGTCAGTAAGTTTGATTATGTTTTGCAAGGTTGAAGGTAGTCGAGGTTAAATAGTTTGATTTTGTGTGAAATGTTAAGTATTAATCAGGGTTTCAGGGATTTCAGTAAGCTTAGATTTAATTCTGCGATCTGTTACTTCTACTACAAGAGATCAACCAGTTAACAGGTTATCGTTTCTTGGGGATGTATGTAATATGCAATCGCCTTCAGAAAATTTGTTCACTATCCAATTTAACGTTTACAGTACACGTTTTATATAGTTTTTAAGAATCCCAAGGTGGTATTCCAATTTTTATATATAAATAATATGAAATTAATTGATTAGTTATGTCATGTATATGATGAAATGAGATCTCGAAAGATATCCTCACTTGGGAGATGATAACTGATATACAAATTGGGATGTATAACATTATTTGTTATTTAATTAGTTTGTTGTTGTCTTTTTTGTCTCAGAAACCATGAAAAGAAATACTCAAGAAGAAGAAGTGTTTGACAAAAGAAACGGACCAATATGGGTGGACTCCACTTCATTATGCTGCATATTACGATCTTCCTGACAATGCACAAGTCTTGTTAGAAATTGATGAATCTGCTACATTCATACCTGACAAGGATTTTAATATGACACCTCTTCATGTGGCGAGCAGTCAAGGGCGTCTAAAGGATAATAGAAAAAATTCTTTTTCATTCTCCACAATGTTATGAACTGGTGGATGCTAGAGGTTGGAATTTCCTTCACTTTGCTATGGTGAGTTTATATGAAAAAGATGTCGATGTTCTCCTACAAAATCCACTAGTTAGGAGTCTTATACATCAGAAGGATGCCAAGGGGAACACTCCTCTCCATGTTCTTGCAGCTTTAAAACTACGAAATAGAATCTACTTGGAGCATAAAAGCAACCTTCAGGTTATCAACAGGCAAAATATTAGTGTCGAACATATATCAAGCTATGGCTTTCCAGAGCTTGAGGTAATTGCCGGCATCTTCACTAAGTATTAGTACATAGAATCATTCTCTAATGCAAACATCCACATATTTTTCAAAATCCATATCAACGTCTACTGGTACTGGTAAAAAGAAAACTGGATTATGAGAAAATGTGATGGTATGCATTTGAGGATTTTCGTTAATATATATGTATGCAAATGCAATTTTGTGACTTGAAATTGTCATTTTACTTGATTTAATTAATTTAATACTTATTGTCTTTTTTTTTCATTGATTTACTTATCCAAAACAGCAAGAAATTAAAGCATTGTCCCAAGAGGTTTGCAATAGGACAACGTCCAACAGGTGTTCTCCGCACAAGACAGCTTCCATAAGGTTTTGCATTTTTGAATAATAATGAAGTTTGCAGGAGAGACAAAATGGCGATAAGATTACTACTTATTGGGCCTCTATCTACTAGATTATATGTTACTAATTATATAACATATAAATCCTCAAAAGTTGTGTAAACCCACACTGTTTACTATATCAATATTAAAATTTATGTACTAAAATATCGCTATGGTATCGTTACTAATTGGTAACATATAATGTGATCAAATTTGAAAATAGATTACTCTTTTGTTCTTTGATTTTTGAAAAAAGTCTTTATATCATGATTACTGTGAAATCTAGCCAATCTGGGGTTGTGAAATGCTCCATTGATAATTTTTTAAGAGGTATTTATGATTTTCACGTTTAGGCTTTTGTTTTAAGCAATAAGAATTGGATGGCAGAAGCTGATTCCTTAGCCTGTATCTACTTGGGCATTCTGGAAGTGATATCTATTTTACCAATGGGCTAGTGGATTACAAGAATGCTATATACACCCTCCTCTCTTTGGAAGTACACCACTACGGTTCTTTTCCAGATAAGAGTTTACAAATGGCGAAGTGGGTACGTTTAAGAATACTTGGGGTATACATAGGGATTCACTATATATGTATAATTTTTTTTTTTAATAACTTAAGTGTTTGGAAAAACTTACATACACTTCGATTAATCCTCAAGGGGAGCTTATCCTACAATAACTCACTGTCATAGTTCCCCAGATAAATCATGAGGAGTTATATATGTACAAATTATCTCTCATGTAATTGTAAAACCTGAACAAAAAATATGCAAACACTTCATACTTAAAAAAAGTACTTTAAAGTTTAAACCCTTTGTCTATGAATTTGTTTTGAGTTCTATGTGAAAATTGGAAAGAACTAACTATAAAAAAAAAAAAAAAAAAAAAAAAATTATGTATTTTCGAATTTTAAAAACACTTTCTATTAGGATTAAGGATAAATGTGTTAATTAGAATTAGGATAAGTGTGTTAAGTCTTTTATTATTATCTTTTATGATTATGTTAAACCTTTTATAATTATATTATTATCTTATTATGATAGAATTATGATTATCTTATTATCCCTTTATAATTAGAGTTTTTTTTTTTTTAGAGTCAATATAGTCAAGTGTAATGCTATATAATAGCCTAAATCTAGATTGTGGGAGGAAATAAAAGAATTTTGTCAACTAATATTTCTATCTCTTGTTCTTGGAGGTCTTTGTTCCTCATATAAACAGATCCTATCTCAAACCCTACCATTGGTGCTCTCATTCCCTAGTTATGGCTGAAGGCACTCGCTTGCGTCTTTTTTATGAGCAGCTTGCTAAAATTATGGCTCTACAATCTGCCATAGGCGAGACTCTCACTTCTTTAACAGAGAAATTGGAAGTTTTGGCAGTTGGTTTTCAAGATGTTATTTTGCAAATTTTAGCTCTAAACAACAAGTTCGATCAAACCTACCTAGCAAAACCAACACCAAAACCAACATTCCGGTGAATCATCTTCAGATATGACTGGGTGAGGTGGATCAACTTCCGGGAGTTCTTTTCCCAAGTCTTTCCGTTTAGAAGTCCCTCGTTTTGATGGCACGGATCCGCGTGGATGGAGGTTTAAAGTCGAGCAATTCTTTGATTACCATAATATCTCTATTGAGCAACGATTGACTATCTCTTCCTTCCACATGGATGGGCTAGCTCTCTCTTGGTATCGTTGGATGCATTCGAATGGGTAGATCCGTTCTTGGCATTCTTTCCTACAGGATTTAGATGTTCATTTTGGGCCTTCAGAATTTATGGATTACCAAGGGCAGTTGGCGAAACTTGCTCAAACAGGTTCTGTAGTCACTTATCAAACAGAATTTGAGGAACTCTCTAATCAAGTTTATGGCCTTCCAGGTACGTTCCTTCTAAGTTGCTTTGTATCAGGGCTCAAACCAGAAATCCGAAGTGAGGTGCAATCCTTTCGGCCTCACACCCTCAACCATGCCATGAGTCTTGCCCACTTACAGGAGGACAAGCTACAGGATCTACACCTATACTTGCATTCTGTCAACCCCTTATCTTGCGATCCTAGTAAATCAACTCCTAATGTTCCTTCAGTGCAGCAAGCCCTTTTGCCTACTCCAAACAAATCGGATTCCTTGCTTGTTAAGCGACTCACAGCAACACAGATGCAAGAACGACGCAACAAAGGTTTGTGCTATAATTGCGATGAGCGCTTTCACCCTGGGCATCGTTGCACGGCCAAGTTCTTTCTCTTGCTGATGGAGGAGGATGATGATGAGCACGAGGATGAACCGGGATAACTGTTGTTGATGGTGTTGTACCTTGCAACCTTGAGGACAAGGTTAAGGCGAAGGGGAAGGCAATGTTAGGATTAGGATAAGTGTGTTAATTAGAATTAGGATAACTGTGTTAAGTCTTTTATTATTATCTTTTATGATTATGTTAAGTCTTTTATAATTATATAATTATCTTATTATGATAGAATTAAGATTATCTTATTATCCCTTTATAATTAGAGTCTTTTTGAGAGTCAATATAGTCAAGTGTAATGCTATATAGCCTAAATCTAGATTGTGGGTGAAAATAAAAGAATTTTGTCAACTAATATTTCTATCTCTTGTTCTTGAAGGTCTCTATTCCTCATATAAACAGATCCTATCCCAAACCCTATCACTTTTGATATATATTTATATATACACACACACACAGGGGCGGATCCAGCCCACTTTTGGGTGGGCCATGGCCCACTCTCAATTTTTTTTAAATATTAATATATATAATTTTTGGATTTTGGCCCACCCTAACAAAAATATTAATGGACAAAAATATTAATATGTAATTAGTTTTTATTTTGGCCCACCCTAAAAAATTTTTTTGGATCCGCCAATGTATATATATGTTTAAAATCATTATTAAAAACTTTATAATTATATAGTGAATTATTTATGCATATAGTAAGATTTGATTGAAACACTTAAATATTTCATATGTTCTTTTTGTAATGCTTTGATTGCAATTGAGAAAGTTGCTTTCTATGTTCATGAAAGCACTTGCAGTTATCTTTTCTTTTTGTTTTGAAAATAATGTGATATCTATCTTTCCAAAAAGTGATTTAACCTAATCTTTTTTTGAATTGCAATCAAATAATAATACAAATTATTTTGAGGAGAGTTCTTGATATTAGAAAGGTTCTTTTAACTAGTAAATAAGTCTATCAAACTGACACCGATTCTAGTAAATAGCAGCCTGATATTGTAAGGAAATGCATAAAATTCAGAAGGAAAACGAAGAGACTTCCCACCATATAATATTTGTGAAAAAAGAAAATATGAACAAGTATGAAAGCAACTTTCTTAATCTTAGAATATTGCAAATATCTTTCTGTACATGTTAGACATTTTACATTATGGTCCTACACTTTTAATATAATTGCATTATGGTCCTACACTTTTATAATGATGTGGCTGATGTGGACCGATGTGTTACAGTTGTGTTTCTTCCCTTGAGCAGTTGTCTTTGATGGAAAGACAACTGCATGAAAGGAGACTTTACAGGTTCCCATTTGACGCAGTTTTTATTTTTAGTTTCAAAACCATCACTCCAAAAATTACAGTCAGTGGAAGATCTTGTAATTTACAAAGGAGCAAGAAGAACAAACAGCAACTGCTATGGCTGGAGGTTTGTCATTTACTTCCGCATATATTCCATGGAGATTTTATATTGAAATTGATTGTATTATTACTTTTATATGAATATTGGAATATGAATGTATTTTACATTTGGTATCAGAGCCATGTTTGAATCTCTGCCTAGTATAAAGTTGTTTGTTGCAAATCTGAAAAATATTGCATATAATTGGGATTTTTCTATTAAAACCCGTACTGTAAATCAAGTATAACTTTTATTATAAATAGAATCTGTTTTTGATTGTGATGTCATTGGAATCCTTGTTGAAAAAGCTTTCCAACGGTATATTATTTGTAAAAAATGGAGTTCTGGATGCAAAGTTATGCTAGTTTAAAGTTTTGATTAGAAATTATTGTTTGGGTGTTTTCGGAAGCCATATATGGCACCGATTTAGGACGAAATTGTCATTTGAGATGTCACCGACATAAGTTATATATCCACATTCAAGTTTCCCATCGAAAACACTGGAAAAATGGCGGAATCAGACTGTTAAAATCTGCAGAAAACTGGGTAAAAGTTGTAGAAAAACGGGTCAAGAAGAACCGACCCAATAGGATAAACGGGTCAAACCGACCCGATCAAAGTCAATAGCCAAAATGGGTCAAACGACCCGGTCAACCCAGCTTGAAACCCGACATGGCCCGGTCAATGCGGTCAACGGTCCAGACCGGTCAACAGGTCTGACCATCCTGATGACCAAACCGAGTCAACCCGACCCAGTCCAACGGGTCAAACCAACCCTGGTTCAGACCCGACGCATGTTGGCGCGTGAGGGGCTTGTGCCTGCGTCAGGCGCATGAAGGTATGTACTAAAGTGCGTGACGGCGCGTGGTGCTGTCGTGATGGCACGTGGGAGTGTTGCCTTCTGGCGGCGCGTGAAGGCGCGTGGGGACACGTGATTTGGTCACGGTGGCGCGTGGGAATCGGTGACAGTGTGTATGATGGTTTTTATGTCATATATTACCATGTTATGCAGAAATAATATGTTATTCTCATATTGATTTATGTTATATTTTACAATTCGTGTTATAAATTGTTTGATGTTTTATGATCGTATGTATTTAATTAATTTAGAGTAGCCGCAGCATCTAAATTATGATAATATATGCATTAAGTAATATTAGTTATGATCATATTAAGGTTAATAACATCGTTTTGTAGTTAATCATATTAATATAATCATTTTACCCACAAGGAATGTTATATTCATGATTAATTAGAGATGAAATAGAAATTATTCTTATATTTTAATTAGCCCACAGGTATTATGAAATATTAATAATTTCTAGTTTCATCATTAAAGGATAATGAATCATAATATGTAATGTCTTTACCCACAAAAAGATTTTATGATATGTCGATTCATTTATGATTTATTATTTGTTTTACATTGGTAAACTTATAATTTTTATTGATGGTTTGTGCCTCATAATTTATTTAGTGAGCATGTCTATTGATATACCTACAGTTGATCAAACTTTGATGATGGTTGAGGATAAGGTTCCTAATTTAAATGGTGATAACTACAAATCCTGGAGAGAGGTTGTCCTTCTTCATTTAAGGTGCATAGATCTTGACTATGCTCTTCGTAAGGAAGAGCCACCTACACCTACAGATACTAGCTCTCAAGCTGAGATTGCTTTGTATGAACGATGAGAGCGATCCAACCGTTTAAGCATGATGTTTATCAAATCTCACATTACGAATAGTATCCGTGGGTCGATGCTGGAGTGTGAAAATGTCAAGGATCTGATGGATGAAATTCATGCACAGTTTGAAACATCAGACAAGGCATTAGGTAGCATCCTAATGAGTAAATTGACGTCCATGAAGTTGACTGGTATTAAAGGAGTCCGTGAGCATATTATGAAAATGAGGGACATGGCTGCTCAGTTGAAATCCCTTCAGATGGTGATTAATGATGATTTCCTGGTGCATTATGTCCTAAACTCTCTCTCGTCTCATTATACTCCTTTCAAGATAAATGGTCAATCAATGAGCTTTTGACCATGTGTGTTCAGGAAGAGGAGAGACTGCTTCATGAAGTAAATGAAACTACACATCTGGTGACAGGAAATGTCAAGTACACTTCAAATAAGAATAAGAAGTGGAAGGGAAAAGGCAAGCTGCATGAGGTTGTGAGCAAAGGTAATAAGGACAATATCAAGTGTTTCTTCTGTAAAAAGACGGGACACATGAAGAAGGATTGTCCTAATAGGAAGGCCTGGCATGACAAGAAAGGTAACCTCTCATCTCTTGTGTGTTATGAATCTAATATGATTTGTGTTTCACATAATGATTGATGGATTGATTCTGGTTCTACAATCCATGTTTCTAATACCATACAGGGTTTTCTAGATCAAAGGAAGCCATTGGGAAGTGAATGCAGCATCTATTCAGGAAACAGGATGCCTTCACGTGTTAAAGCTGTTGGAACATTTAGACTTATTTTAAGTACTAATTATGTTTTGGATTTGGAACGAACCTTTTATATTCCTAGTTTTTCTAGGAATTTAATTTCAATTTCTAAACTCATACCTTGTGGATACTCTTTCAACTTTTATGGTAGTTCTTTTAATTTAATTAAGAACTCATCTATTGTTGGAAATGGTACTTTGGTTGATGGTTTGTTTAAAATTTATTTAAGTGATACTATTCCTTATAGTCTAATGACTTCACATGCTAGCACTAGTATGAAACGTACTATTATGTATGAAAACTTTTCCTTTTTGTGGCATAAGAGATTAGGGCACATCTCCATAGATAGGATTAAAAGGTTGGTAAATGCCGGAGTTCTTGAAACTCTTGACTTTACTAATTTTGATACTTGTGTAGACTGCATTAAGGGAAATCCGACTAACAAATCCAAGAAGGGTGCCAAAAAGAGTTCTGAACTTTAAGGAAATCAGACTAACAAATCCAAGAAGGGTGCCAAAAAGAGTTCTGAACTTTTAGAAATCATACACACAGATATTTGTTACCCTGACATGAGCTCTAGTGGTTAGAAATATTTCATCACCTTTATTGATGATTACTCACGATATATGTATCTCTATTTGCTTTATCACAAGGATGAAGCGTTGGATGCTTTCAAAATATATAAAGCAGAAGTAGAGAAACAATATGGAAAACAAATTAAGATCGTGAGATCTGATAGAGGTGGTGAATATTATAGTAGATACACTGGTACAGGAAAAACACTTGGTCCATTTGCTAAATTTCTTTAAGAGCAAGGTATTATGGCTCAGTACACCTTGCTTGGCACACCATCTCAGAATGGTGTAGTAGAACGGAGAAATAGAATATTAATGGATATGGTACGGAGTATGCTGAGTAACTCCAAACTTCCTCATTCTTTGTGGATTGAAGCTCTCAAAACTACAGCATATATATTAAATCGAGTTCCAACTAAGGCGGTTCCCAAAACACCATTCGAATTATGGAAAGGTTGGAAACCAAGTTTAAGTCATTTACGCATCTGGATTTGCCCAATTGAGGTTAGAGTTTATAATCCACAAGAACGGAAGTTAGATCCTAGGACTATTAGTGCATATTTTATTGGATATGCGGAAAAATCCAAGGGATATAAGTTTTATTGTCCGAACCATTCTAGTAGAATTGTTGAATCAAGAAATGCCAAATTTCTTGAAAATGATGTGGTCAGTGGGAGTGATCAAATCAGAGACTTAATCCTTGAGAAAATTGATGTTTGATTTCGAGACTTAATCATGAGAAAATGTTTGAGACAATACTCCACATCAAGTAAAAGATTGGTTGTTCATCCAAACAGGGTGAATAATGAGGAACCACTTAATCAAAATCCATATTCTGATGAGATTGTTTTAGAAGATCATTTTAAACAACCTCCACTACAAGTGGAACAATCAGTTGTGCAACAGTCTCAAGAGACTGTTGATAAAACATTAAGGAGATCTACTAGAACAAAGAAATCAGCAATTCCTACTGATTATGAAGTGTATATGCAAGAGTCTGACTGTGACATAGGTATTGAGGATGATCCAAACACGTTTTTACAAGCTGTGAACAGTAGTAAATCTGAATTGTGGTATAATGCTATGATTGACGAGATGAATTCTATGGTGGACAATAAAGTTTGGGACCTTGTTGAGTTGCCTACTGGAAAGAAACCCATTGGTTGTAAATGGGTATTTAAAACCAAAAGGGATTCATTAGGCAACATTGAGAGATACAAGGCTAGGCTTGTTGCTAAGAGGTTCACGTAAAAGGAAGGAATAGATTACAAAGAAACATTTTCTCCAGTTTCTAAAAAGGATTCCTTCCGTATCATAATGGCATTAGTTGCCCATTTCAATTTAGATTTACATCAAATGGATGTTAAAACAGCTTTTCTCAATGGAGATTTGGAGGAAGAGGTTTATATGAAACAACCTGATGGGCTCATTTCAAGTGATGGTGAGCATTTGTGTTGCAAGCTTAAGAAGTCCATTTATGGACTTAAACAAGTCTCTCGACAGTGGTATTTAAGATTTCACACTGTTATCTCTTCATGTGGTTTTGTAGAGAATGTCATGGATCAGTGTATATACCACAAGGTCAGTGGGAGTAAAAACATCTTTCTTGTGTTATATGTAGATGATATTCTCCTTGCAACCAATGATTTGGGTTTGCTACATGAGGTGAAACAATTTCTCTCTCAACATTTTAGTATGAAAGATATGGGTGAGGCATCTTATGTCATTGGCATTAAGATTCATAGGGATAGGTCTCAACATATTTTGGGACTATCTCAAGAAGCCTATATTAATAAAATTCTTGAGAGATTTAGGATGAAAGATTGTTCACCCATTGTTAAGGGTGATAGGTTCAATCTGAACCAATGTCCTACAATTGAGATTGAAAAGGAACAAATGAAAACTATTCCTTATGCTTGAGCTATTGGAAGCCTAATGTATACTCAAGTCTGTACTATACCTGACATTGCTTTTGCAGTTGGCATGTTAGGACGATATCAAAGTAATCCAAGTTTGGATCATTGGAGAGCTGCAAAGAAGGTCATGAGGTATCTTCAAGGAACTAAAGGTTTCATGCTTACTTATAGACGGTCCGACATTTTAGAAGTCGTTGGATATTCAAACTCAGACTTTGCTGACTGTGTTGATTCTCGCAAATCAACATCCGGATATGTTTTTATGCTCGACGGAGGTGCGGTATCTTGGAGAAGTGTCAAACAATCTTTAGTTGCCACTTCACCATGGAAAGCGAGTTTGTTTCTGTTTTGAGGCCACTACGAGATATTTGGTTGTTGAAGAAGAATAATTATATTGTGACAAGTATGAGCACTCTATAGATATGCATTTGCATTTATTTGTTTATTTAGAAGAAAAATTGCATTGTAATACATGGAAGGTAATACTTGTTTAAAAGGACTTACCGCTATGATTCATGTAATTTTTCCTCTTTCTAAATTGAACATACCGCATTTACATCTCTTGTATTTTGAATTATATTATAAAAGTTTGGACCAAGTGGGAGAATATTAGACTTTTTACATTATAGTCCTACACTTTTAATATAATTGCATTATGGTCCTACACTTTTATACTAACGTGGATGATGTGGACTGATGTGGTACGGTTGTGTCTCTTCCCTTGAGCAGTTGTCTTTGATGGAAAGACAACTGCATAAAATGAGACTTTACAGGTCCCCATTTGACGCAATTTTTATTTTTAGTTTCAAAACCATCACTCCAAAAATTGCAGTAAGTGGAAGATCTTGTAATTTGCAAATGAGCAAGAAGAACAAACAACAATTGCTATGGCTGGAGGTTTGTCATTTACTTCCGCATATATTCCATGGAGATTTTATATTGAAATTGATTATATTATCACTTTTATATGAATATTGGAATATGAATGTATTTTACAATACATGCATGTATGCAAGGACCACAAAATGGTCCATGTGTATATTCTATAGAGAAGATGTGAATCAAAACATATGAAACCAAACTATGCAAAATATCATAATTTATTTTTCATGGGATTCTTTCAAATTCTTGTTTTCCTTTGCATTTGGAAGTATACATCAATTGTTTTTATATATCAATGGTTTAGATCTTCAAAATTATATGATGAAGTGTCTCATAGTTATGGTGGGGAAATTTTGTATAGACCCTCTAGAGTTTGTCACTAAATACCTGATTTAACTTCAATGCTATGAATTTGCTACAATACAATGATGTTATTAGAAAAACGTGCAACCCTTATGACTCGACCTGCCACAACAAGATGATTGTTTCACCTAGCCAACAATCTCTACTCAGGTTCTAATATTGTTTCTTAAGCTAAAACGCTTAGTATCAGACCAAAAGTTATAATTGTTAACAAAAATTATTAGATTGTATTAATAATTAATAATAATAATTAATAATTATAAGGTGCAGGCCATTCGAAAGGTCTAAATAAAGTTAGTCTCTTCATATTTAGAATGTGGCAACTGCAAGACAAAGCTATATATCATTGCTTTTCAATTTAATCCATCGTTTCTTTAATTTTATCTTCTTAAATTTTCTATTTCTTCATCTGCTTGGTTGCAGAACGAAGATAAACTGATTCGTGAATCGGATTTGGTCTTTCAGTTTCTAGAAATTGAATTATCAGCGACAAACAGCGCGTTTGGTAATTGCTCTGGATCTGATTTGACATATTTTTGCTCGGTTTTGTTATTGGTTGAAACTTTGTTACTTTTTATTAAGATAGTTTTCTAGTTGTTCTGCAGTTCAATTGGCAAAGATGACTAAAAGTTCCTTCAAGATAGAGCATGATTTTCGTAAGTCGTTGATGATTATTTTCTGTTACAAGAATCTTCTAATGGATTGGTTAATTATTTTTGATCGCTTGTGTAACTAATACGGATTGTGTCTGCAGAAAAAAGCCGTGAACATGGTGGATGGATAGTTATTACACAAATCCAAAACAAACAATCAACACATCACACACTCAGACACAGACGCGCTTCACAGCACGACAACTTCACGCTGCAAATCCCCCATTTCCATTTCATTTCATTTCAAACCAAAAACCAAAACCAAAAAACAAAAACGATTTCATTTTTTTTAACGATTATTTAATTCAACTCTCGCATTCTCAATTTCTCGAAGCTCGGTACGCCAACTTTAAACAAAGTATAAATCGCTCTCGCGTTCTCTTTGTTTTTATTAGTTGTCTCTGTGTTTATTTGGCTTTCTGTTTTTTGGTGATTGTTTTTCGGTTGTTTTGATTGATAATGTGAGGGTTTTTGTGGATTGGTTTTTGGCTTAGGAGGATTGAATGCAGTCTACGGAGTCGTCCTACGTGTCGTCGCTGGAGGAGTTGGTGAGGAAGCGAACTCCGCCACCGCCGAAGTCGGTGTCTTCAGGTCCCTGATCCGATCTTTGCTCTTTATTTATTTATTTATTATTATTATTATTATTTTTTGCGTGTAATATTGAGTGTTTTGTTTTTGAATTGTGTTGTGGTGGTGGGAAGGTTGTAGATTCAAAGATTTTTTTTTTTTTTTGGAATTTGTTTTGTTCGAAATTAATTTCGGCATTTTATCAGAGGAGAGGAAAAGATGAGTGAGTTTTGAGTCTTAGTTTTTGTTTGGATGCTGAGAAAACTGTTTATTTATTGGTGTGTGCATGCGTGAATCTTAATTGATTTAGAATTTACAGACCGCTGTCCTATACAGAAATGTAGGCTGTATTAACTGAATTTGTGCTGTTTGTTATGTATGTACTGTGATTGAGACTGACTAATGGGAAGCCTGATATGTATATGCTGTCTAGAGAAATTGGTTCTCGTGCAGGAAGATATTTTTTTCATATGATCTTATGTGGAAAGATTGAAAACAGTAAAATGAGATTTTTCTAGAAGCATTATGTATGCACCTCTTATTTTTGGGACATCATAGGTTCCAACTTCATGCATATCTTTTTTGCCCCACTGCAGGTTCCCTTTTGTTTCCCCTTTTTATCCTCCCAAGGGTTTGGTGAATAACGGGAGGAAGCCCATGGACTAGTTACCAGAGGAACATGTAGGCTGGTGAGTGATGGGGCTGTAAGGGATGTCACCATTCCCAGCCCAACATTGTTGTATTCTCCTCTTGTGTCAATTCAGGTGAATTCAAATGGTCAAGGGTTGGTTGTTGGTCCAGCAGCATTCTAGGTTTTTCGCGCATGGCAACAGGTTTAATCTTAACTGAAGAGAGAAAGGCAGACTCTGCTTTAGCCTGTAGAAGATTTGATCTGATTTGACATATTTTTGCTTGGTTTTGTTGTTGATTGAAACTTTGTTACTTTTTATTAAGACAGTTTCATAGTTGCTATGGATACCAAATTGGTGGAGGCTTTGTATTGGAAAGGTGTTCCAGTATTTGATATGGGAAGCCATATGAGCACACTAGATGTTGGCTGGGGTTCACCATCTTTTCATGAAATGGTCAGAGAGAAAGCAATTCTGATAGATTCAGTACTTCCTTTTGGTTTTGAGCTATTGATGTGTGATACAGAGATGGATCTGGCTGAAGGTAACATTTATTGGATGCTGATTGTTACTGTTGAGTTCAGACCCTTCTTTATTTGTTTCATAATGTAGCTCGATTTTGATCAATTCATCTTCCACTGAATAAGAGTATTCTATTCATAGATATTTGGAGGGAATTTACTCCAAAATTCGAAATTGAGTAGTAATAGGTCAAAAATGGATTCTGAGGGTTTTTTCTTTGTGGGTTTTTATTTTTACATTCGGGTTATCCTGCAATAGTTTATTTTGTTTTTGTTTTATAGATTAACTTTGGTCTCCTTCATTATGTAGCTAAGGTTTACAATATCTGATCTTTTGTTTTTGAATTTCTGTTTAGATTCTGATATAAGATAGCATTGTAAATTTACAACAATATGGGGAATTTACAGATGACAAGATTAACAAAAAGGCAAAAAAAACTGAAAATCTAGAAGAAGTTATCCACAGACCACGGCTGAAGCAAAGTTTCAGAGAAATCGATTTTTAGGAGTGTAGACTGAAGATGGCAGGAAGGGAAGTTCGTGAAGATGGCAGCAAACCAGTTCTATGAGCTGGAACTCAAAACCTGCCGGAGAGAACTTTAAGGGTCTTAAGACAAGTGCAGCTTATGGGACATCAACCAACGAAACTTCCTCCCAGAAATTTAATAGTCCACCACCAATGGGCAATGATAATTTATCTCAACCGACTGACAACCAGAGTAGCAGGATGGCCAACTTAGCTGGGAGTGCATCTCAACCAACTGCAGATCAGAAAATTAGAAATAGCCGGAGTGGAAAGAGCTTGGAGGGTTCAGCAGTGAAGGAACCAGAACCTTTGGATATGTCAGAGGAGGCGAAGGCAGAGAGGTGGTTCCAATGCATTGCTCAGATAAAGGACATCTCCGAGTTGAGCCAGATCCCTGATGAAGATTTCCCATCAATAATGCCAATGAGGAAAGGAGTAAAAAGGTTTGTTGTGTGCAAGAGGAAAACGCCATTAGAAAGGAGGTTGACATCTTACAGTATCGAAGAAATCTTCCAGTTGTAAGTTCTGATCCAATAAAGAAAGAAAATGATAATAATTGAGCATCTCAATTGCGGTATTCTTTGATGTAAAATAATACATTTTGTTCGTTATAAACATTAGAGAAATAAGTCCTATTAAAACGTTGTGCATGAAGATGACATTTATTGTACTAATCTGATTTTGATATAGTTCAGGCGACATTGACGCTGTTTAAGGGTTAGCTAATGTTATCAGTCTATTAAAACATCAATTTAATGAAGCATCTTAAGCTTTGAGATTGTTTTTGCTGTAGCTTCTCCTTGCAATTTTATAAATAATTTATAGGGTATTAGTTTGTGTTGATTTTAAAGTTGCTTGCTATGGTAAATTTTGAGCTGCTGTGTTCCATTGTGGCCTTGCAGACGCAAGGTAAAAATTTCAATAAACAACTGAACAAGGAGGTTGAAATGGACTATTAGTCTATTACTCATTTAAGTATGATGAAACTTAAATCTATAAATTGTTTTTGCAAAGTTGGGAACTGATTCTGCAAAAAAGAACTAAAATTTACATTGGTTTTGAATTAATTGCTCTATCTTCACGCGTTGAATAAGTATTAATAATAATTATATAGGTATATGACATTGACATTCCAAAAGTCTAACCATTTTAACATGTTGGATGTGTATTAATAACGATTATATAAGCACATTCAAAAGTCTAAACAAAACATATAAAGGTTAGACTTTAATGATATCTATCTATAATTGATATTAATAATTATATATTTACAATTATTAATTTTTTCTTAACACAATTTTATATATATATATAATCTCTATTTACTTTAGTGTTTGTATTGTTTAACAATTATTATATCTGAATCAATTAGTTTCTTATTTATAATAATTTTTTTTATAATCTATTTTAAAAATATTGAATAAACATACCTGTGTAACGCGCGGGTCTAATGTCTAGTAACATAATAAATTAAAATACGAATGCCAATATTTAGTAGATATGTACATGTTTTTTGTGTATTATGTTTCTAATCGATGATTCTAATTATGAAATATGATCTCAAGTACAATAAGCCAATGTAAAGTTAAATCATTGATGTGTCATTAGAACTAAACATATTTGCTTCTTTACATGTTAAATGTCTGACATTATTTGATCCCAGGTCATTGCATTACCCCACAAAATATTTTCTGTTTACCCCCTCAACTTTAAAAAACTACATTAACGCCTTTTTTTTAAATGAGTTGTCTTAATATATTATCTTACATGTACGTTATTTAGATAATTGAACAACGAAAATTAATTATATCAAAGCATTGAAATATGTGTTTTTTTTCATATTTTTACAATTAAATGTATCAAAATAATCAAATTTTTTGTTCGACAGAATATACGTTAAAATAACCCTCCACATTACCAACAGTAAACACTATTTGCAATAAAAGATTACTACAATATTTTATTACTTACAAACCAAACACATGAATCTTGCAAAATAAACAAATATTATCCATGTTATCTTATTTACTCCCGCTCCAAACAACCCCTAAGAGAAATAAAAAACAAACACCACCTGTATCATCCAAAACTACTTCACAGTGTAAAAAACTGATGTACTCATTTCTTTTATAATAGAAGTATTATTCTCTATGTTCCACTTTATCTTGATCTCAATGTTACACATTAGTTGATTGACATTTAGTACTCATTTTGTGGGCGTATAATTGTTCCTTGTATTGACACATTGGATTTATGGCTTAATGAGCCTACTAAAATTTCTCCATCTTGACACATTAGTTTTGAATTAATTGTTCAATCTTCACATGTTGGATGAATATTAATGATAATTATATAGGTACATTACATTGACATTCCAAAAGTCTAACCATTTTGACACGTTGGATGTGTATTAATAACTATTATATAAGTGCATTCAAAAGTCTAAACAAAAACATATAAAGACTAGACTTTAATGATATTTATCTATAATTGATATTAATAATTATATATTTATAATTATTAATTTTTTCTTAACACAACTTTGTATATATATATACAACCTCTATTTACTTTAGTATTTGTATTGTTTAACAATTATTATATCTGAAAATTATTTTCTGTTATAATAAATTTGTTTACAATCTATTTTAAAAATATTGAATGAACATATCCGTGCAACGTGCGAGCCTAATGTCTAGTAACATAATAAATTAAAATACGAATGCCATTATTTAGTAGATATGTACGTGTTTTTGGTGTATTACGTTTCTAATCCATGATTCTAATTATGAAATATGATCTCAAAGTACAATAAGCCAATGTACAGTTAAATCATTGATGTGTCATTAGATTTAAACATATTTGCTTCTTTACATGTTATATGTCTGACATTATTTGATTCCAGGTCATTAGACATTACCCCACAAAATATTTACCTATTTCCCCCTCAACTTTAAAAAACTACATTAACGCCCCTTTTTTAATGAGTTGTCTTAATATATTATCTTACATGTATGTTACTTAGATCATTGAACAACGAAAATTAATTATATCAAAGCATTGAAATATGTGTTTTTTTTTTCATATTTTTATAATTAAATGTATTTTTTTGTTCGACAAAATATACGTTAAAATAACTCTTTGAAATGTACAATTTTTTTTTTTTCTCAATCACTATTTTTAGCGTTAAAGTAGAAGCTTTAAAATTCCAAAAAGAATTAGCTTATAGTTATAAAAGAACTTCTAAAAATAGAAAATTACATATTTATAAACCTTTTGTTTTTAACTAATTAAATTAAACCAAATTGTTAGGTATTCTTCTTTTAATATCATTTTATTAGATGTAATTAATAGGGTGCCAATAATTATGTTGGAAAACAACAAAATGTTAAAGGAAAGGTTAGGTTAGCATGACAAATAATTAAATATCGAAGGGACCTCAATGTGATATTTTCTGATTTGTAGGGGTCATTTGTCATTGTTAGTTACTGAAGTGCTACTTTTTATTTTACTTTTCCAACATACGGAAATTTTTCTTGCCTTCTTCTTTGCGTCGAAGGTGGACTTTGACTTGGGTCTTCATCTTCTGCTCTTCATAAGAGCAATGGATTCTTTTCCTATTCGATCAAACGCATGGATCCCCATTTGTTCAAGGCTGCAGTTGAAGGCAACGTCGAACCCTTCAGGGAAGAACCTCAAAATCTTGAACAAGTAGTAACACAGTTAAGTGACACCATTTTGAATTTTGGCCATCGGAATCAGTTGAAAAAATCAATTTAGGGCCGTGTATTGATACATTTGAAACTTTTAAGGACTGTTGATAATTTTAAGGGGTGTGTTTGTAAGATTTTAAACTTATTGAATCACCGATAGACCAACGGTTTAACCGGTTGGACAGATTAACCCAAGACCCAACCCCTTGGTCGGGTGTCACTCTGGGTCGGGTTTCATAACATTGGATGGGATGATGTCGTTTGGCCTTCTTAAAAAAAAATAAAAAAAATAAAAAAAATAAAAAAAATTGTTTTAATGTAGCTGGGTAGATGTTTCTCCGTCATTTGGGTTTAATTGTTTTAAATTATGTAATAAAAACAATTAGTTGACTTGAGTCAAATTTACAAGTCTTCCCTTCTTTTTAAAATAAAATCTAAATTTTAAATTATAAAACTTATTATATTAACTATAAATATACAATTTATTAATATTGAACAATGCTACAGTGACAGAAAAAAATACACCAAATTCACGCACCAACACATGTGGCATCATCTGCTTTTCTTAAAAAAAAAATTCATAATTAATAAACGATCAAGATGGTGCCACGTCTGTCGGTGCATAAATTCGGTGTATTTTTTCGATAATTATATCATTTTTCTTATTAATAAGCATCAATTTCTAATTTTTTTAAGGTTAAAAACTAGGCTTGCTAAGGTATGATATAATAACAATAATACTTCTAAGGCTTATAATAAATGTTATCAAATTACTTTTTTATCATTTATTTTAATACTCAAAATTTAACTATAGAAGGATTGTTGTTAAATTTGAAACCTTAAAGAGATTTTGTTATTTTTATTATATATATATATTTTTTTTTTTTTTAATTTTAAAATTTTGGTAGACCCTGAAAAATAAATTTCTGGTTTCACCCTAGATCGAGGTTCTTTTATTAGAGGTTTAAATTAAAAAATTACTAAAACACTTGAATTCCTATCAAGGGACCTAAATGTGGTATTTTCTGATTTATAGGGGTCATCGGAATTATTAGTGACTGAAGTGTTTTCTTATTCTAGTGGACGACTTGGGTCTTCGTCTTCTTCTCTTCATAAGAGCTTTGGATTCTCTTCCTATTCAATCAAAAGCATGGATCCCCATTTGTTCAAGGCCGCAGTTGAAGGCAACGTTGAACCCTTCAAGGACAACCCTCAAAATCTTGAACAAGTAGTAACACAGTTAAGAGACACCATCTTGCATGTCAACATCAAGTCCCAAAATGAAGCAATGGCGTCTACCATATTCGTTGATCAAATACTCACCATATGCCCATCACTCTTGTTGCAAGTCAACGCCAATGGCGATACTCCCCTTCATGTTGCAGCTAAATGCGGGAACTCGGCTATGGTGGAAGTTCTTTTTCAGCATTCAAGGGCTCAACCTGGAGCCTCACAGATTGGCGGATTGAATCCTGTGTGGGAGATGTTGAAGATTACTAATAAGGAAGAAAACGCAGCGTTGCATGAGGCAGTGCAGTATGGAAGCTTGGAAGTGGTGAAGGTTTTAACGAGAGAAGGTGATCCTGAGTTTTCTTACTCTGCTAATAGTTATGGGGAAACCCCACTTTACCTTGCTGCAGCTAGAGGATCTCCGGCGAGGGTGGTTGCAATATTAGGAAGCTGCAGAGCGGCGGCCCACGGAGGACCCCGTGGAAAGACGGCTTTGCATGCGGCAGTCAAGAGCAGAGATTTTGGTACGTTTACTTTGGTTCAAATTGTTGTTATTATCAAATTATAGGAAAACAGAGGAACATGAATTTCAGAGAAATTGTTGTGCTGTGTCTTGAAACAATCTGTTGAGTAGGTAACCCTCTGATCATGGCATCAGTAAGCTTAGATTTAATCCTCCGATCTCTTACTTCTACCACAAGAGATCAACACAATTAACATGTTCTCGTCCCTTGTGGATGTATGTAATATGCAATCGCCTGCAGAAAATTTGTTCACTATCCTATTTAATGTTTATAGTACATGTTTTATATAGTTTTTAAGAATCCCAAGGTTGTATTCCAATTTTTATATCCATGTAATATGACATTAATTAATTAGTTATGTCACATAGATGATGAAATGAGATCTCGAAGGATATCATCACTTGGGAGATGATAACTGGATGTATAACATTATTTGTTATTTAATTAGTTTGATGTTCTCTTTTTTGTCTCAGAAACCATGAAAGAAATACTCGAGAAGAAGAAGTGTTTGACAAAAGAAACGAACCAAAAAGGGTGGACTCCACTTCATTATGCTGCACATTACGATCTTCCTTTCAATGCACAAGTCTTATTAGAAATTGATGAATCTGCTGCATTCATACCTGACAAGGATCGTAAAATGACACCTCTTCATGTGGCGAGCAGTCGAGGGTGTCTAAAGGTAATAGGAAAAATTCTTTTTCATTCTCCACAATGTTATGAACTGGTGGATGCTAGAGGTTGGAATTTCCGTCACTTTGCTATGGTGAGTTTACAAGAAACAGATGTGGATGTCCTGCTACAAAATCCACTAGTTAGGAGTCTTATGCATCAGAAGGATGCCAAGGGGAACGCTCCTCTCCATGTTCTTGCAGCTTCAAAACGAAATAATTCATTCGAGCACAACAGTATCAACTTGAAGCATAAAAGCAACCTTCAGGTTATCAACAGGAAAAATATTAGTGTCGAACATATACTAAGCTATGGCTTTCCAGAGCTTGAGGTAATAGCCGGCATCTTCACTTAGTATAAGTACATAGAATCATTCTCTAATGCAAACATCCACATATTTTCAAAATCCAGATCACGTCTACTGGTACTGGTAAAAAGAAATCTGGATTATGAGAAAATGCGACGTTATGCATTTGAGGATTTTTCGTTAATATACATTTATGCAAATGCAATGTTGTGACTTGAAATTGTCATTTTCCTTGATTTAATTAATTTAATTACTTTACTTTTTTCATTGATTTACTCATCCAAAACAGCAAGAAATTCAAGCATTGACCCAAGGGGTTTGCAATGGAAGAAGAAAACCCCTCGTTGAACGTGTATTTGAACCGGAGAAAGCAAGAGGTCCGCAATTGGTAGTGGCTGCGCTCATAGCAACAGTAACCTTCACGGCAGCTTTCACCATGCCTGGTGGTTACCATGGCGAAAAAGGTCAGAATGAAGGTACTGCAATCCTAAGTGGAAAGTCGGCTTTTCAGGCATTTATTATAACGGATACCATCGCCATGATCCTCTCTATTTCTGCTGTCGTTATTCACTTTGTCATGTCGATTAAGCTTCACCAGAACGCAGGGTCTCTCGTCCTGATTGCATTTAACCTTACCATTTATTCAATGGTAGCAATGATGCTTGCTTTCATTACAGGCACTTTTGTTGTTTTGGCACCCTCTTCAGGGCTTGGTATTGCCATTTGCTGTATTTGCTTAAGCTTCTCATTCTATATGAGTTACACAATAGTGCAATTAACCAACGACGAGGCGAACAAACAAGGAGCACTCCCGAGCGACTTCAAAAGATGGCTCAGCAAATTAAAACGCACAATAATTGAACAAACAAGATGTAGATGTTCGCAGTTCGCACTTCTGTAAAATTCAAGCTTGATATCAATAAATACTAAAAGAGAATGTTACAATTATTAAGACAAAAAAAAAAAAAAAACTGGACTGAATTTTTGTCTTTAGTGCTAGTTGATGTCAATAAATTGTTTTTTTTTTTCTTTTTATCTTTAGTGTTAAATAGTATCAGTAAATCTTTTTAATTAATAATGTAAGTTTGCAGGAGAGACAAATTAGATTATAATTAGTTTCGTTACTAGCAATTTTTGGACAATTTTATAATCTCCTTGTATATATAATTGATTGGTGTCATTATTTGAAAATAGAACGAGAGCCAGCAATTAACTGTAATACATAAACACCCATACGTAATTCTATATTACTCTTTGTTCTTTGATTTTTGAAATGCTCCATTGATAATTTACTGTAAAATCTAGCCAATCTGGCGTTGTGAAATGCTCCATTGATAATTTTTTTAAGAGGTAATTTTGATTTTTACGTTTAGGCTTCAGTTTTAAGAATTAAGAATTGGATGGGAGAAGCTGATTCTTTAGCCTCTATCTACTTGGGCTTTCTGTAGTGATATCTATTTCACCAATGGGCTAGTGGAGTACAAGAATGCTATATACACCCCCATCTCTTTGGAAGTACACCACTAAGGTTCTTTTTCAGATAAGAGTTTACAAATGGTGAAATGGGTACATTTAAGAATAAGGTTGGGGTATATATAGAGATTCACTCTATATGTATAATTTTTTTTTAATAACCGAAGTATCCAGACAAACTTACATACACCTCAACTAATCCTCAGGGAGAGTTATCCCACAGCAACTCATTGTCATAGATCCCCAAGTAAATCATGGGGACTTATCTATGTATAAATTATCTCTCATGTAATTGTAAAACCTGAACAAAAAATATGCAAACACTTCATACTTAAAAAGAGTGTTTTAAAGTTTAAACCCTTTGTTTATGAATTTGTTTTGAGTTCTACGTGAAAATTGGAAAGAATCAACTAAAAAGAAAAAGATTATGTATTTTCAAAGTTTAAAAATGCTTTCGATATATATATATATATATATAATCATTATTAAAAACTTTATAATTATATAGTGAATTATTTATGCATATAGTAAGATTTGTATTAAAATTTCATAAATATAAATATGGCAACAAGAGAGACTTGTATGAATGTTAAATTAATTAAATAAAGCCTCCAAACTAGACTTCTCTCACTTTTTTTATCTCTTGAAAATTAAACCTCCTACCCTCTTTAGTCTACTTAAAATATACAACATTGATTCTTTTGAGAATGAAAAAATAAAATAAAAATTCAATGGTTTTATTAAAAAACAATTCAAATTCATGGGAAAAACAATGTTCACATCACCCACAAAATGTCAAAAAAAGTGATTCCATTTGATTCATGAGTCAAAAAAAAAAAAAAATAGAATTTAACTAAGAAAAGTAGGTAAGCTAACTTCTTTCTTAGCCCCCTTTATTGGGTTGAAAGTTGAGGACCAAATTGAAAGTGGGCTGTAATAATAATGTGTTTGAAAGTGTTTTTTGTTTGACAGAAAGTGTTTTTTGTTTTGTAGAAACTGTTTTCAAATAGTTAAAAACACTTAAATATTTCCTATTCTCTTATTGCAATGTTTTCATTGAAATTGAGAAAGTTGCTTTCTATGTTCATGAAAGCACTTGCAGTGATCTTTTCTTTTTGTTTTGAAAATCATGTGATATCTATCTTTCCAAAAAGTGATTTAACCTAATCTTTTTTTGAATTGCAATCAAATAATAATACAATTTTTTTTCAATCTCAAGGGATTGACTTATCGGTTAAGGAGGTTTACTCCCTTCTTTGAGTGTTTGGATTCAAATCTTAGGGTCATCTATTATAATAAATTGTGACTTACCTGATCCTTTAGGTTTGTAGGGTGTTCATAAACATGCAATCCTTATGATTCGACCTTTTGAACTCTGCCACTACTTTGGTTTTAATATTATTTCTTAGGATGAAACGTTCAATATCAAACCAAAAATTATAATTGCTAACAAAAATACAACCTTATTTCCTTAAACTATTAGCTTTATGCTTACGATTAAACCGTTAGTTTTATGTATACTATTTAGGCAAAATGCTAACCTACATGGTTAATAGTTATTGGTACCAAATTTTGGCTAAAGTAACAATGCTACAATCATATAAGACAATGTTTTACTATCTATAATATATTAAATTAAATAGTAGCATACAAAAATATACGAATGTACATGTTTTGGGTGTATTATGTTTCAATCCATGATTCTAATTATAAAATATTATCTCAAGTAGAATAAGTCAATGTAAAGTTACATCATTGATTTGTCATTAGATCTAAACATGTTTGATTCTAGACAACCAATTGCTTCTTTGCATGTTAAATATCTCACATTATTTGATTCCAGGTCATTAGACATTACATTACCCTACAAAATATTTATATATAAAATTCAATTTACCCCCTCAACTTTAAAAACCTACTAAACCCCTCCTTTTTTTTTATATGTGGTGTCTTAATATATTATCTTAAACCATGTATTAAGAACATTGAACAACAAAAATTAGTTATATGAAAGCATTGAAATATGTGTGTTTTTTTTTTTTAATCTTTTTATAAACATTTTATTTTTAAGTAATTAAATTAAACAAAATTATTTATTAGATGTAATTAATAGGGTGCCAATAATTATGTTGGAAATCAACAAAATGTTAAAAGAAAGGTTAGGTTAGCATTTGACAAATAATAAAATATTAATTAAAAAGAAAAACAACAAACCGACCCATTTTCCCATTTGGGTCAGGCATGTGACATTTGACTGGCAGGTTTTATTTTACCTGTTCTAAAAGAATGTTCCAGATCTAAACATGTGGCCACAAATTTATTTGTTCAATCAATTGAAAAATGGCCAAATGCCCACAAATTTTAATTCCATTAATTCTCTTAATTGAAGATTTTATTATGTTCTCAAGATAACACTATCTCATACCGATTTTAAATTATAAATTTTTTATCCGTGGTCCAAAACTTTAGATTACCAAAAAGGTTATTTGTTCATTTTTTACCGTCATATACCATATTTATAATTTACCTTATCTTGCGATTTATATAGTTCATTGGGATCAAGTGACTATCTATCCTACTATTGTCAATTAAATTATAATCTAGATAATGTTACCCTATTATTGCTAGTAAAATTTGATTATTATATACATTTATTCCAATATATATATATATTATGCAAGATTACCAATTTTATAGTTATTTAAAAAAAAAGTACGGCTTTTTTTTTTTTCAAAAATAAAGAATTATTCTAAACAAAAAATAAATCATTATAAAATTTGAAGAGCAAAAAAAAAAAATTAATTATAAATAAACATATGTCGCTGTATGACATAAAGAATTGGATTCACGTGGAATTAATAATTTAAACTTAGTGTTTTTCATGTGCTGTTTGTCAAAATCAATTGCTTTCATTTTTCGGCGATTCTTCAACATCATGAAAATAAATAATTTAATTATCTTTAGTTTATTCAATTACATAGTTGATTAAATAGTTAATCTAGTGTCATGCATGATGATATGCTTTTTAAATTTTTTATTAAAAATATAACATTAAAAATGCTTATCGCATGTTTTAGTGCTTTACTAAATATATATGTAAAAAAAATAAAAATTAGTAAATTATTTTTAAATTTCTAAAAATAATTTACTCATATTACGACTTTAGTTTACAAAATAATTTAATACATTCTCTAAATTCTAGAAAATTCAACATATGTTTTTCATTTTTTGACAATTTTAAAACATTTATAAACGGAAATAGGGTATGATTGTATAATATAATATATTATGAGATAATATATTAAATTTCTTAGTTTAGCAGGAGATGATAAATGCAAATAGGGTATGATTCACATGTTATATGTCAAAATCAAATTATTTTTGTTTATGTGAATAATTTAATTAATTGATAAATAGTTTATGTCTAGATAACTCTATAAAATATAATAGTGTCATATTCTCATTATATTTTTAATATAAAGTTTCCCACATGGAATCGGTTGCTACACGCCTACATCTTCCATACAAAAGGATTCATTTTCAAATTATTTATTTCACATCATATCCTAAAATAGGATTTTTTTTTTTAAGCTTAACAAGATGATTCATTAATAAAAATAAATAAATAAATAAATTTAGATGAGTTTGGCTATATGCACCCTAAAATTACAACCTACACACTCTCTTATAAGTAATTGATTATTTAAAAATTAAAGAATTAAAATTTTACTCAATATAATTTAAGGATTCCTTAGAATTCTGAATAAATTTACCACAAAATGACTTACTTATTAAATACTTTTTATAATTCACTTTTCTCATAAATTTTCAATATTTTTTTTTTTGTGTACAATTAATAAATCAATTTATGGTTTCTATAAGTTAATTTTAAAATTATAAATATATTTTATTGAAAATTAATTTTATAAAATACTAATAGTTCTAATATATTGACTCAACTCATTTAAAAAAAAAAAAAAATCACTTTAATTAAATTCAAAAGTAATTCATTAATTAACCGATTTATATTCATGTAATTAAAAATATAATCTCCTATTGTTTAAGCAAGGAATTAATTTAAAATTATTGATTTTACATGTTGCGAAATAATATTAATTTAAAAACAATATTTAAAATTTTAAATAATGAATCCACGTGCAAGGTGGCGGAATATTTGCGGCTTGCTTAATATAATTTAAACGTAGTGACAACAATAATTCCTTGCTTTATAATAAAGCAAAACAAAGTTTATTATTTAGGTACCATATAATAGTGAAATTAATTAATTATTATCATGTTTTCGGTGATAATCATATTCAAAGAATAAATTAAAAATTAAGTTTGGTTTACGTCAAAATCAAAATCATAATTAATCAAAATTCTAGCTAATTAAACACGTGTTTACTACTTATTAGAAATCCATTGATCGTTTGACGTCATACACAGTTATCGTTTTCAAAAAGTATTAAAAATTGTTATAATGGTATATTGGATAAAAATGGATTAGGTCTTGATCTTATAAGAATAGACGGACAATATCACCTAACAGACTAATTTTTTGGGTAGTCGGCATGTGCTCGGCCAATGACTAAAACCTCATCCTAAAAAGATATGACATTTGAATTTACTTATCTTATAATCACGAATACATTAAAAAATAATCGTGGATACGATTAAAATGAATCGAGTATATAATAATATTAACATAATTAATAAGCATGGTCATAATCTTAAATTTAAAGTAAATAAAAAAATAATAATCAAATGACAAGAGAATCGTCATCCTAAATTGGGGAACTTTCTAAGGGAAACATACTATGATTTGTCTCTTCATTTAATTATTAATTAATACTAGGATTAATGAGATTAGTTTGTAGGTATTATTATATTACCTTATTTAATTGTTTAATTAATCAAAAGAGATTTGTTTTTATTGCTTTTATGAAATTATTCTAATAGCATGCACATGTCACATGTGCAATTATTATTATAATTTTGATAACAAAATCGTGGTATCAAGTTCTTGCTCCTTCAAGAGACCCAACAATATGGATACGGATTCACATAAACAACACCCCTAAAAAAAAAGTATATATATATAATTTTAAGTATGAATTAAGGAATTAATTATTTGGTTAATAAAATAAAAAAATAAAAGATTCATCATGAGATATTTCCACATTAAAAATTTCAAGATAATTTTTAGCATACTTTAAGAAATATAATCGATAGAATCATATAGAAAAATCAAGAAAAATAATATGAAATAAAACACGACACATGGTGCCTTCTCTTTCTTAGTGGCCCGACAAATTTATCGGATTTCAATTTTAAAAGTTTAATAAGTAGATAAATATCCGCGATGTATAACATGAAACTTATAATATATATCATCTATTGTACTAGTAACATTGAATACAAAACTAAAAATATGAAACTATGCAAGAGACTACCCGTAAAATGTATATTTTATCTTGTTATTAATTATCATTATGGACCCCTTAATACGACCGATTTAATTTATTTGACATCGAGTATTTCTTAAAACTATTGCAAAACCCTACAAGGGTCAAGAGACTCATTTAATTATCAAAAACCCTCTATATATTTCAAAGTTTCTCATAAACATTGTTTTACCCATGAGGAGTTACTCCCAAGCCAAAAGAGTAGCTCGGCCACGGTGGAGCTAGAAGGGGCCCAAAATGTAATGTTCAATGAATGAGTGTTAGTAAGTTACATTTACGGGGGTTAAATTTAAAGTTTGAAAACCAAGGGTGGCTAGAATGCAGTTGTAGGGAGTAAATTGATATTATATAGATTTTAAAAAAAATTTATTACATGACTCTTATCGACATTTTGCATTCAAATATTATAAATTCTACATGGACAAATAGACGAACAACTACAACATATTATATCATTACGTGTGATATTTACATAAAATCTGATTGGATGATCGTTCGTGTATTCGTTGCAGTTGTGGTGCACACTCTCTCCTACTATTCGATGTTATATCATTATTGGTCCCAGATAATATACACCAATGATTCTTAGAAAATTAAATTTTATTTTCTTTGGTGTATTAATTGTTTGGAAGGATACAAGTAGTTAACGGTTGTAAACCAAAGCTGAATGAAATATTATGTAGGCACTGAGAAGAGCATGAATTCACTAAAGCAATGTGACAAGTTGCCCATTTGCCCAACTGTAGACATGACAGATTATTTTTTTTTTCTTGCCTAAAAATCAAACTTGGCAATTTGTATCATGTTTTAATTGACTTTGACTCACAGATAGAGTGGCTTCTATTGAAGAATGTTCTCAAAGTTTGGTAGGTTTTGTTTATAAATAGAATTTTAAAAATTACTTAGGTGAAAACCATTTTACAGGTTATAATATATAATTATATGTTGATTTATGTCTGATCTGGACATATATAATATATAATTATATGTGTTGTCCGCTTTGGACCCTAAGACTTACAAAATTTTACCGTGAAAATGTACCTTTGGGTGATGAGGGTGTTCTTGTGCTATATACGCGATCAAGACCTTCGACTTCTAATCGATGTGGAACTTTGACACTAATATATCCCCCTAGGGGGCAAAGGGCTTGGGAATGGCTTAAGTCCTCCTTCTAGTGCCAACTGTTGATGTATGCCGGATCCAGACACATGGTAGATAGGTTCCCAAAAGTATTGTCTGCTTTGGGCCCTAAGACTTGTACGGTTTTGTCTTGAAAAGACACATTTGGATGGTGAGAGTGTCCTTGTATTATATAAGCAACCAATGTCCTCATCTCCTAACCGATGTGGGACTTTAGCACCAACATTATACATATAGTATAATGTTATTCAATTTTTAATAAATAATATGATTCATTATATATATATAAACATTTATATATGGGTTTAGGAACTTTATTATACATACAATTATATATTAAAAATATAATATTATAGTAAATCAAGATCATGGACCATCCTTGAGAAAGGGAACATGACTATGTGTTATCATGTGCAAGATCTAAGCACAGCTTTTATAAGCTGTTTTTTTATTTTTTTATTTTTTTATTTCCAATTCTTAATTAAAATAATTAGACTAAAATTTATAAGCTGTTTTTAAATATCAGTAAAACATAGAATTATATCGTAAAAATAATTATGAATGCACCCTAATTTACACTAATATATAATAATGAAAATTTGTAGGTGTTTTTTTTTTATTTTTTTTTTATTTTTAAATTAGATGTCTACTCTAGACTATAAGAATATGCTAAAAGACAAAATTCAAGTCAAGCTTCTCACAAATTTTTTTTAAAAAGTTATACTTTGTAGAGTGCGTTGAGTTCAGGGAATATTGTATTACTGGAAAGATAGATTATCGAGGAACCTTTAGAGAAATGTGTTTGGTTGGTTGGAATAAATTAGTGGGTATGTTATAATAATATGTTTGGTTGTGAGGATAAATGAGTGGGTATGTTATGTATATTACTAAATTGACCTCTTTCTTAAATAATAATATAATATTATTTTTATTATTATTTTATTATATTATTTCTTAAGTTATTTTTTTAACCCCCTATATTTAAAATTTGGCTAAAACACCCCAACCATATAAAACTTTAATTTATGGCAAAATCACCCCCACCCACCTCAAGCCACTGTCGAAAGTCAGCCATCACCACTAGCAACCGCCATAATGGCACAGACTGGTCGGATCTGGTTGGTCATGCGCCGATAAGGCCTTTGATCAATGGCAAAAAATGGCTAGATTTGGCCATGAAAAGGCCACGGATCCGACGGCCATGAAACGATGACTATTTTACGGCCAGATCTATGGCATTTTACGGCCACATCTTTGGCCGTGAAATGACAAGATCTAGTTGTTTTCAGCCATGGATTTGTAATCCATGGCCGGAAATGTCTTTACCGGCACACGATTGGCAATTGGCAAGATCCCGCTGATTTTGCCCTGATATGACGACTTTCGCTAACGGCCAGCGATGGTGGCTAGCGGCCGGCGATGGTCTTGGGTGACTGAGGATATTTTGTTAACTTTTAAGCTTTTTTGTGGCTAGCGTATTTTAGCTATATTTTCAAATATAGGGGGTTTGAGTAATTGTTATTTGGTAGACATGTAAGGGCAAATATGTCTGAAATGATAAGGGCAAAATAAGATCAAAATTAAGATTACCTCAGTAATCTTATATTAACACTCTTTGGGAATGTAATCTGATTATCCATAATATTATCAACAATAAATACTATTCTTGTTGTCAAGACTTGACATTTTCACTATAAAAAATATTGATGTCACATATACAAAGCTAGAAAGTTGGGATCTCAATTTTGTATCTTAATTCTTGGTCATAACTAATTTGTTTAATTATTTTACCGATGTAACCTTCCTATAATTAAGGCGTTGTTTCCAAATTAATTATGAAAATAAATTAAGATCTCAAATTTAAAATAAAAAGACGTTAACAAGAGAAAAGGACATTTTATAATAATGCTCTTTGAAAAAAAAAAAAAAAATTGGGACCACGATTTTGAAGGTTCATAACAAAAAAACAAAAATGACGTAAGCCTATATGTATATATTAGATTATTATTTATACTATAATTTATAAAGGAAGTGTCATGTTTGCTGCCTTCAACATTTGAAAAAAGAATGGGAGTCATAATTGGCCAATCATCTTTAAATAATTTTTATTATTATATTACATGTTGAATATATTCTTTACTATATACCTTTTCCAGATGCCCTTAAAATTTATAATTAATATTATTTTTATTTAGCTAATAGAAACAGAAATTTTGTTTTCCATGACACCATGATAAATATTTTAATTTAAAGATTAAATAGATGTGTATAAATATTTTATATTTCTAGACCTATCTTTATGGGTTACTAACTGTCTCATAAATTTACTGAAAGAGACACAAGTTTGAAATTATGTAAAAAGAGGACCAAAAACAGTTAGTTAATGTCAAATTTAATGGGAAAATATTAAAAGACGTAAATGCCCTAAATTAATATATAAAAAAATATATTTTTAAAAATAATAACCCTAAATTAATATATAAGGCTTTGTTGGCATTCAATGCATGTTCTTCTCTATAGAATTTATTCAATCTCTTTACATCTGGAAAAAAGATTTTATTCTTACTTTATCCTATCTAAATAAATAGGATTTAGAAAAAAATTATTAGAATTATTTTCAAATAAAATTATTTAATTGGTTATAGATAATAGCCTAATTTATTATAGAAACAAGATTAATTTATATTAAATAAATAAAAAACTTCTAATACCGCTTTTTAATTTTCTAAAATTATGAGAGATCAGGATCCCTCTTTAGCTTTACTTTTTATATGAACAAATTTTTATATCAAGATTAACTATTAATAAAATAAATATTATAAAATGAGAACAAATACCGATCTTAAATAAGTAACAAAATAAAAATTGTATAATATTGTAAATAGTTCATATCTGAAGAAAATTTTCATTTAAAGTACGAGATATTACACTTAATTTTTAGTGTTAAATAAAAATAAATAAATAAGTTACTAAAATTAACTTTTGACATAAAAGTACTTTAAATTTTATTTATTTTTAAATAATTTACATAATAGCATGCAAATGGAAGTGGAATCTAATCCACAACCGCACCAAGACAAACACCCACAACCTCCCAAATCTTAAGGTTTCATTTTCACTTTTTCTTCATTAAATAATATAAACTAAAAAACATAAAAAAAAAAAAAAAAGAATATTTCAACTCCCCTTCCTCTTTCATTGCCAAGTGCCAACTAAAAAGTTGGGGTGATTTTCGAATTCTACCCTCAAGGTTTAGCTAATACTCAAATTTACGGCACTTTTGCACGAAATCATCGAAAAAAAAATACCCTCGAATGCCAACTTCATTAAAAAAAAAAAAAAAAAAAAGGTTAATGTCCAAAAACACTTTAGTCATTTAAGCGACATATTTTATAATTAACAAGGGTAAATTAGTAAAGTTAAGATAAAATTTTTGAAATTTTAATTTAATAGACTAACACGACAGTGAGGTTTAAGAGTATTTTATGAAAATCTCCAAAAAAAAGTTAAATATTTTCTAAACTAAATTTTTTTTATTACAGTAATAAATGTTATTTAATTAAAATAAATAAAAATAAAAAGGCTATTTCCACTGTCCTTCTCATTCATTCCCCACCAAAAAGTTACACTTTCTTAAAATGAAAAAATATATTATTATAATAATAATAATTAATATTATATTAATTAATCTTCTCTTCATCTCTTATTTTCACTCACCGGTTTATCCAAATCCTTAACCAAACTTGATGAAAGCGACAAAATTTTTGTTCTCTTTTGAAACCAGAAAAGATTACCATTTTTATTTCTCAAAGAGAGAGAAAACCAGCAAAAAAGAGCGGGTTTTTTGTTGGGTGGTTGTGGTTATTTCTGTGAATTGAAACTGTCTTTCTCTTTCTACTTTCTCTCTGCAAAATTTTCTCACAACCACTTTGAATTCTCTTCTTTTTGGTGTCTAAATAAGTGGTCTTTTTGTACCTAGTTGTGAGCTGTAACTACCCTTTTGGTTTCACATTTTCTTGATCACTATTGGGTTTGATTTGCTTCAAGTTTTGATTCTTTTTTATCAGTGGTAGCTTGATCTGATAAAAAAGTTGCAGTTTTGGGGTGAATTTGTTCAGTTTTGGCGTTGTTTGAGTTTGGTGAAGAACAATTTGTGAGTATGGATTTGATTCTTTGAATTTTGGTGGTGTTTGATTGTTGTATAATAGATCTGATTTTGTGCAATTTATGCTTTTTAAAGCTCTTACTGTTGTTGCATTTTTATGATAAAAAAGGGAGAAAGAGGAAGTGAAGGACATTCTTTCTCATTGTTGGTTCATAAAGTTGCCTACTTTCCTTTCCTGGTAAGTTTAAAGCTCTGCAATCAATAAAATTTGGTTTGGATTTGTGGTTGATTCTGTTTTTGTTTCAAATCAATTAAAAGGGTGACTGCTGTGGAGTTTTAAGACAATATAGGCCTGGAATTCATAAGGGTATTTTGTAATTTTCTAGAGATTTGAAATAACAATCTGTGAATTCAAAAGGGTTTGTGGCAAGTGACTGGTTGAAGATATATAAGGTTAAATTGGAGATTGATCTGATGATTAGTTTGTGAATATTGAAGTGATTGTTGATTTGAGGATCAAACAGTGGATTAATCTGTTATTCAGGCCAGGAATTCGAAAGGGCTTGTAGGGTTTTCGCCAATAGGTTCTGACGGATTCGTCTTCCGAAAATAAGGGGTGTGACTGTGTGGCTGGTCTGGAGTGCATATTAAACATTATCAGGGCCCTTAGAATGGGGTCCTGCTTCTCTGCAGAAAGCAGGAGCCCCATCCCCGGTTCACCATCCTCTCCTGCCCTGGGGGTGAGGAAGAGGAAGGGCTCAAAGAAAAGACCAGGGTCAAGGAATTCTTCCTTTGACTATCGGAGGGAGGAGCCGTTGCATAGGATTCCCGGGAGGTTGTTCTTGAACGGGTCAAGTGAGGTTGCATCACTCTTTACCCAACAAGGCAAGAAAGGAACAAACCAAGATGCCATGATTGTTTGGGAGGTTAGCTCTTTCTCATTTTCCCATGTAACAATTCATTTTCAAAGGAATTTTGATTCTATAAAAATGATCAAATATTGACAAGTATTAGATTTTTTATTTGCTTACTATGTTGCTTGAATGTGATCATCTGCTTTCCGTCATTCTATTGATGATATAAATAAAAAAGAAGCTGCAATCTGTCCGGATTGTTTTCAATGGTAATGGATTGCTTGCAGAAAAATTCTGTGATGAGAAAGAACTAAATTGTCTTCATTCTAGTGAATGATCTTATATATTACAAGTTTTTTGGCACTTAAAATTGTTCTTTGCTTACCCTTCATAACTGTGATTTACAGAATTTCGCAGCGAGAACAGATACAGTTTTTTGTGGTGTCTTCGATGGCCATGGTCCGTATGGTCATATGGTTGCAAAGAGAGTGAGGGATTCTCTTCCTCTAAAACTGAGCTCGCATTGGGAAGTCAATATTACCAGTGAGGAAGTACTCAGGGAGATAAGTCTTAATACTGCAGGAAGCCTAAATTCTGAAGACACTGCCTTTGTATCCGCTGATGAAGAATCTAGAGCCTCCATTGATCTTGAGGAAACGGAAAAGTCCCCTGAGATCTTTCAGACGCTGAAGGAGTCATTTTTGAAGGCTTTCAAAGTCATGGATAGGGAACTAAGAATACATGCAAATATTGATTGCTTCTGCAGTGGGACCACGGCGGTAACCTTGGTCAAGCAGGTATTGACTTGTAGCTGTTCGAAACTTGATTTTTACTAGATTTTACAAATTTTTGATGTATCCTTGTATTCACGAGATAAGGGTTCCCTTGACTTTTTGTGCAGGGTCAATATCTTGTCATTGGAAATGTTGGCGACTCTAGAGCCATACTTGGCACGAGGGACAAGAATGATTCTCTTATTGCAGTTCAATTGACAGTGGATCTCAAACCAAATCTTCCCGGTTTTTTTTTTTCTCTCCCTTCTCTCATTTACATCTAACTCATTCATCGATTTCTTGATATAACTGAAAAGGCACAAAATATGATGTCACGGTTCTGCTGGGCGAGTTTCTTTTATAGTTTTCTCTTAAAAAGAGTTGTGGATTGAACTTTGTAAAACACGAGGATATTATATAAGGATCTTGGTTGAGTTGTGACATTGTACTGAGGTCCATATATCTGCACAGTGCATTTCCATAAGCCTCACTGATTTACAAGGGCAGAATCTCTGCATTAATAGTTAAAGGCATTGTCATTGAGATAACAAACTGATAAATAGTCGATATATATGTTGCACTGATCAGGGATCATCATTTTGTCATGTGTTCAGTGCTTTAAAGTCGTGGATGATGAAAGAGAAGTTAATCAAAAGTTTGATAGCTTGCTTTTTTTTGTTATCACTTCTGATTGCTCTCGCTGTCTTGTTTATTAATTTCTTTGCTTATGGGTACTTTTTCATTCCATACAGCGGAAGCTGAAAGAATACGGAAATGTAGAGGACGCGTGTTTGCACTTCATGATGAGCCTGAGGTTGCCCGAGTATGGCTGCCAAACAATGACTCCCCTGGTCTTGCCATGGCACGAGCTTTTGGAGATTTTTGCCTCAAGGATTTTGGCCTGATATCAGTGCCTGATATATCATGTCGACGCCTCACTGATAAGGACGAGTTCATTGTCTTGGCCACAGACGGGGTAAGCCAACCAACTTTAGTTCTGATATCAAATGCTAGACTGAATCAAACTATCTTGCTTTTTTTTTTTTTTTTTTTCCTCTTCATAGTCCCTGTATATCTGTCCTGGCCTAAAATCGGCTTGAATTCCCTTTCATAGATTTGGGATGTTCTCTCGAACAAGGAAGTGGTAGACATTATCGCTTCAGCTCCAGCACGAGCCTCAGCAGCTCGAGCCCTGGTTGAGTCTGCAGATCGAGCTTGGAGATACAAGTATCCGACTTCCAAAGTCGATGACTGTGCTGTGGTTTGCCTCTTCCTTGATTCGAACAATATATCCACATCTTCCAGTTTCAAGTCCAAAGAGCTACAAACTTCAATGGATCATGTCAACAATGTAGCTGAGAAAGACAATGAACCCACCACCCCAGTCAATCTGGACCGCTCAGGAACTGTCCGAAATGGCCCTGAAATTCTCCCAGAAGAAAATGAAGAAGAGGATCCCTCAAAGCATGATGACCAGCAGACAGATTGGTCAGCTCTTGAAGGCGTGTCTCGAGTTAATACCCTCTTGACTCTCCCGAGATTCACTCCAGGAAAGGATGACAAGGAGGCTGCTGGCACTCGGAAATGACAACGAGCAGGTTTAGTTAGTCCTCGAATTTCATAATTAAATTTTGGTTCTTTTTTATTAAATTGTTCATGTTTGTGCTATTTTCTTCTACATAAAAAAGGGAAAAATTTATTTATAGGGCCATTGACATTAAATTCAGACCGGAGAGGTGGGCCCGGCTATATTAGCATGTCTGGGAAATTTATCCTTTCTCTCTAGTGTGGGTAGAATCGGAATTTTTGTAAAATCCAACTCTCGGTCTATTTTTTTTCTGTTTGATTTGATTTGATTTTATTTTTCTTTCCATCTTTTTATTTTTTGGTTCATGTGTGACTATTTGTTACTGTTAATAATAATTTGGTGATAATGAAGTCTCCTTTTCAGATTCATCTTCCAGCTTTTAGTGTTTTTGGTCACTTTCAGATGTAGACTCTTGATGACATTTTGCTCGTTCATTTTGCAGCTTTTCTTTTGTGGCTTCAATTGCTTGAAAAATTATGCCATTTTAATCAAATTTTCTTCGAAAGTTTACAAATCTGAGATTAAAACTTGTTGAATGGGATCACATCCTTTGAATATGAAAGGTTTTGAATGCTTGGTTGGGAGCTTAAGGAAAGTTAAGCCTACCATTTATTCATCCATTTCTTTGACTTTAGGAAAGCTTGCAGGCCAGAAAATATTTTCCATTTTTCGAGTTAGAATGTAACACCTTGAAAAATGTCACTTGGATGATAGTGTTATTCTTTTTTCTTCTCGTCTTATAAGTTTGATAACATTATCGAGTCAATCGATAGTATGAGTAGGATGTCTTATTTATCTATTGTCAAAAAAAAAAAAAAAAAAATATTACTTACTAAATGATGTTAATGTTGATTGAAAATTATAATAATATATTGAATAAAAAAAAAATAATTAAAAAAAAAAACTCTTTAAACTTATCTACAAGATAAGAAGTAGAGAATGACACGGTTGATGAAAAGAACTAAAGAAGTTGCGTGCTGTAACCTATTATGCTAAACCTAAGTTACTAGTTTTAGACGAAAATACATTTAAGGAAGTAATCATAATTATTTGTCTTGCACAATATTAATTATATAAATTCTTTTTTCACTTTCACACACACACACACACAAAATTCCTCTCAACATTGTAAAAATCAAGACATCTATACAATCATTAGTAGTATTTTTTCACAAATTCTTTGTAATATATATTTTATTTTATTTTTTTTCACAAGTTTTGACATGATTTTTGAGCCATTGGATTAAAGTATTTGAATGATTGAGATTAAATTTAAATTTTGTTATTTTAATCACATTAATATGAATAAATATAATTAAGATAAAAAAAAAAAAATCTTAGAAGTTCAGAGAGGTAGACACAGTTCTATGCAAGGTTTTAAAACTTGGCTCGGGGTGAAACCTGACAAAGTGAGAGGGTCCTGGTTGATCGGTTGAACTGATTTGAAAGGTTTGAAATCAGCAAAAATACCACTGACAAGTTCCATTAGTCCCTGCAAGTTTGAAATTCTACAAAAAACACCCCTAACAAGTTCATAAGTCCCTATAGGTTTGAAATTATGCAAAAACACCCCATATTACAGTGTCGGGGTTGATAACCCAGTCCACATAGGGCATGTTTCCAGCGTCGAAAACACACCCATCAACACAAAAACTCTCCCTCAGCCTCTTAACCAAAACCCATCTCATCCTACCCACGTTCGCCTAGCCAAACATTGGCAACAGTGAGTTGTTGTTGCCGCTTAATTTTTGCGATTTTTGGTTGTTTCACTTATCGGAAATCACCTTCGTCGCCACCTTTCTACTCATTGGCCCTTCCTCTTCAAAACCCCCAACATCCCAGCCACTAACTGCTCCCTATCATCGTCCTCCTCTCAAGGGTTTGTCATGAACAATCGAAATTGGTAACACCACTCAATGAAGGCCTTGGGTCCCGATTGAATTGGTTTAATCGGCAAGGCCAATTTTAAAACAGAGGTTCTACGTTCGATAAATGTGATGAATATATTGTCATATATTTAATAAATATGTGAATATGTGTCTCTTATGTAAACTCGATTATTATAATGGTATTTTCACTAATGTTGACGCTTGATTTTGGACGCCAACGACTCGCACGTGTAAAGTGCTAAGAGAGCCTTAGAAATTACACGTGATGGATCCATGATATTTGAATATGGAGCTGAGATTATATATGTTGCAGAAAACATAAATAATAGGCTAACAAGAGAGGTTTTTATAGTGGTTCGGATGCTTAAAGCAAATACTACATCCACTTATATTTTATTGATTTCTGACTATTTCTATGATATTGGCCGTAAAACATACAAAGATGAAGAAATACAGTGTCTACAGAGAGAAAGAAATGAACTCAAATTATGGTTAGCTCTCATATGTCCACCCTCCCTCTTCGGGAAGAGAAATGCCAATTTATACACCTTTGCACTCAATGTAATGAGTGTTTTGTAAGTTGCCTTGATACATGGAAGGCTCTCGTCCATTCATCTCTTGAAATACGATAGGATTGGTATGAATATCTTTGAGGATATATGAGTTTGGTAGCTAGTACAAAAAGATATTTATTGGGTTGATATAAGCGTGACTTTTTAGACATAACAACTAATATTTGGGTTGTTCTTGTTTATCTTATTATATGATTATGGCGATTGATAAGAGGAATCAGTTTCCGTAGGGGAAAACCTTACTCAAAAGACATAAGATTTACATACTTCACTCTATTATGGTTTCATATATTTCTCTAACGCTTTGATGAAGTTACGTTTGTTATAGTGAATTTTAATGCATTAAACGACACATCAACTTTGCACTTTTCAGCATCAAGCCAGAAAGGAACCACGTCAGAATTTCTCCATCACATTTTCCTTGTAGACATTCTTCTTTTTCTATTTTGTTTGGTTGTGGAACATGATTTTCCCGAGAAAATTTAGAAGCTTTCTGGTGGTGGGGTTTTGCTAGGAATGGTCACAAAATTGAGGGATTTTTTTAATTTTCGTCGTCAAAAGTTTAATTATGATTATCATCAAGTTATATATATGGACAGGAATTTGAACAACTTGACATGCATAATTATGTGTAGAAATTAAATACAAAATTCCCCCTCCAAAAAAAAAAAATTAAAAATAATCTCCACCTCAATTTCCTATGACGATTATGTTATGGAGCAATTTGAGCAACTTGGCAAGCATGATTAACATAGACTGTCATAAATTGATAGGATGATGTGATTGAAGCTATATTTTAAGATGAAAAATCAGAAAATTATTTTTGGGAGGATTGATTTTTTTTTTTTTTCAATTTAGTTTAAAAAATTATTAATCTTATTAATGAGGATAACAAAGAATAAAGATAAACAAAGTTTGTTTTAATATGGAGAAAAAGGGGTGTAAAAATAAGAGAAAAATAAAGTTTATTTAAAAAAATGGAAGAAGAATGGTGTAGATAAATCAACACTGTATGGTCTGATGGTAAAAGTGCAAAGAAGGTTCCATGAGCTCTTAAGTTCGAGCCCCTTCAGGCACTAATATAGGTAGTCACTGGGGCTCTTACCCGACTGTCAGTTCCAAAGCCTCGAAGGATTAGTTGAGGTGCGCGCAAGCTGGTCCGGACACCTTTGGAGATAAAAAAAAAAGAAAAAGAAAAAAGAATGGTGTAGAAATAAGAGAAAAGAGAGTGTATGATAAAGTCGGAAGGGGGGCTGTAAATCTTCTTTTATTTTCACTTCATTGTTATAATAAAAATGAAGGGGAGGGGGGCTTTTTATAGCCAATGGCTCCTCCTCCATTCATTGCCTCAAAGTTAAGGCGATGGATGTACATATTTTACAACACTCCCCCTTGGACATCCACCGCTTACATATAATTGTATTTAACTTTACTCAAGAAAAGCCCAATGGGAAAAAAACCTAAGTAAAGAAATACAACTCTATAATGAAACTATAATATGAAGTTGGACGTGCTTCATGCTGCCTCATTAAAAACCTTGTCAGGAAAACCCAGTGGGACAAAACCTGATAAAGGAAAAAAGAGTACATTGCACATATGTCCAGTACAATAAACAATACAAAACTTTTCTAAAAACTCCCCCTAATCGCTGCTCCACTTGATCAATGCTCCCCCTCATAATGGTAGTATTAATTTAGTAACTTATTAAGCTGTTGTATACTGATGTTATACAGTAATATTTCAAATGTTGATACCAGTAAAGCCTTAGTGAATAAACTGCAAGATTATCATTAGAGCGTATTTGTTTGACATCAATCTCACGATTTTGCTAGAGTTCGTGAGTGTAAAAGAATTTCGATGAAATATGCTTGGTTTTGTCTCCTTTGATATATCCTCCCCTGACTTGAGCAATACATGCTGCATTGTCTTCATTTATAATTGTGGGAGCATCTGAGGTATGTGGCAATTTGCTTGTACTTTCAATATGATGAATGACAGATCTTAACCATACGCATTCTCGGCTAGCTTCATGAAGTGCAAGAATCTCGAAGTGGTTGGAGGAAGTAGCAACCAATGTCTATTTTTTAGAGCGCCATGATATTGTAGTACCATTATGAGCGAAAACATATCTCGTCTGCGAGCGGGCTTTCTGAGGATCAGAAAGGTACCCAGCATCTATATAGCCAACTAATTTAAGATCATTAACAAATTCCCTTGGATAAAATAATCCCAAATCTTTTGTTCCACTGAGGTAACGAAAGACATGTTCATTCCAATGTCAGCGAGTTGGTGTAGAGCTAAATCTTGCCAACAGATTTACTGCAAATGCTATGTCTAGTCTCGTACATTGTGCCAAATATAATAATGCACCTATTGCCTTTAGATATGGTACTTCAGGACCAAGTATCTTTTTGTCGTCTTCTTTAGGATGAAATGGATCCTTTTTACGATCAAGAGACCAAACAACCATTAGGGTACTTAAGGAGTGAGATTTATCCATATTAAATCGCTTTAGGATCTTTTCAGTATAATTTGATTGATGGAGAAAAACTCCATTTGAACAATGTTCGATCCGCAGTCCGAGACAATATTTTGTCTAGATCCTTCATTTCAAATTCTCTTTTTAGAACTCCGCAACTTTATGACCTTTTCAGGAGTCCTATTAAGTTCATGTCATCGACATATATTGACACAATTGCAAATCTTGATTTTGACCTTTTTATAAAGGCACATGGGCATACATGATCATTGATGTTCCTTCCTTCATCAAATATTCACTTAGACAATTATACCACATTCATCCTGATTGTTTCAACCCATATAATGATCTTTGCAATTTATTGAATACATGTTCTTTTTATTTGCTTCTGACACTTTGAATCCTTGAGGGATTTTCATATAGATATCAATATCCAGTGTACCATACAAATCCGCAGTGACAATGTCCATGAGACGCATATAGAGTCTTTCTAACACTGATAAACTAATCAAATATTGAAATGTGATAGCATCCATCACTGGTGAATACGTCTCATCAAAGTCAATTCCGAGTCTCTACAGGAAACCTTGAGCCACTAGTCTAGCCTTATACCTAGCAATCTCATTTTTCTTATTTCGTTTCCTTGTGAATACCCACTTGTACCCTACAAGGTTTCATGTTTTTAGGTGTTTGGATTGCAGGTCCAAATACATTACGTTTAGCTGAGGAGGTTAATTCTGCTTGAATTGCCTTTTCCCATTTCGACCAATTATGTCTCTTTCAACATTCATCAACAGAATGTGGCTCAAACTCATCATTCATAATTTCAGTAGCTACTGCGTATGAAAATATGTTATCAACAATAATTGTTTCACGATTCCACATTTCTTCATTTTTATGTTCTTGCATTCTTTCAAGGATTTATTCCTCTTTAGGGGTTTGTGTTCGTTTAGGGACTATTAACTCTTTTGGAGTTGGTTTAGAAGGTGAGTAATCATCAATAGTTTCAATATTGTCAATATTGATGCATATTTGATTATGTGTCTTTTGTTTCCTAGGAACAGTATCCTTGGCTCCAACAAGTAGGAATGTTCAAAAGAACCAGTTGGAACTAGAACCGGCGGGTACCCACGGTTTGGTTCCGGTTCCTACCCGAAACCAGCCGTCAATAGGTAGGTTTTGATTCCAAATTTTTGGAACCATCACTGTGTGGTTTTGGTTCCGATTTTGGTTCCTACAGTTAGCAATTAGAACTATAATTGAAACCAGGAACCAAAACTAATATAAAATAAAATTAAAGAGTAAGGGGTAGATAAAAGCTTTTGTAGAAAAAGTAATGTGAATACATTTATATTTATATTTCATAATATTTAAAGTAAGTTGGTTTGACTTTTGAGAATCTACCTTTACAAAGTGATGGGGTTTGTAATTTTGTAATTTTATTTTTGTTAACAAGTGTCAGGTGGGGGAGTATTTGTAAGCTTTTAAGGGTTTTTTTCCATTTTAAAAAAATTTTGGGGGGTAATTCTAATTTTATAGGGTACCCAGAACCAGAATTGAAACCGTTATTATAGGTTTCGGTTTTGGGTACCCAACTTCTAGAACCATCGGTTCCGATTCTAATTCCAAATTTCAAGGAACTGTCAGTTTCGGTTTCAGTTCTGGTTCCTTCAAAAAATACAGGATACCCAGAACCGAACACCCCTACCAACTGGCCTACCACGCCTCTAGTGTGTAATAGATGAATCAATTGCTACCCGCATGGATTGTTCATTGGTAACATCAATCCTTGTTGGTGTACTGACAGTAAGAATCTATGATCTCGTTATCTTTGTTGCATCTGTAAATACATTAGGCATTTGGTTGGCAATATTTTCCAAATGTCTTATTCTTTGCACTTCCATTTTAGATTGAGATGTGCAAGGATCTAAATGAGACATAAAATTCACTTTCCAAGAAAGTTCAGGCCTTACTTCAGAGGCTTTACCTTGTTCCTTAAAGATGGGAATATTGTCTCATCAAAATGGCAATCTGTGAAACGTGCGGTACACAGGTCGCCTATCAAGGGCTCAAGATATCTGATGATAGATGGTGAGTCATAGCGAACACATATTCCCAAACGACGTTGGGGTCTCATTTTGGTGCGTTGTGGGGGTGCAATTGGAACTTGCATAGTGCAACCAAAAGTGCTTAAATGATCAGATATATTAGGATGATGTCCAAATACAAGCTGTATTAGAGAGTATTGACGATATGCAGTGGGTCTTAGGCGAATTAACACTGCAGCATGTAAAACAACATGAGCCTAGGTAGAAGTCGATAATTGCATACGTAATAGCAAAGTTCTTGTAATTAATTGAATACGCTTTATAAATGACTCTGCCATACCATTCTAGGTATGTACATGTGATATTGGGGTGCTCAACATCAATTCCTGATGCTGTACAATAGTCATCAAATGTCTTTGAGGTAAACTCACTAGCGTTGTCCATACGGATTGCTTTAATTGGGCAATCTGAAAAGCGTGCTCGCAATTTGATAATTTGAGCCAACAATCTAGCAAAGGCAACATTACGGGTTGATAGTAAACAAACATGTGACCATCGTGCCGATGTGTCAATTAGTACCATAAAGTAGCGGAAAGGTCCACTTGGTGGATGAATAGGTCCACATATATCCCCTTGATTTCTTTGTAAAAATGATAGGGATTCTACACCAACTTTAGTGATGAATGGCTTAAGTGCCAATTTTCCTTGTGAGCAAGCAATACAAGCACTATCATTAGGTGACAAAATCTTCAAGTTCTTTAATGAGTGCCCATGTGAGTTTTCTATGATCTTACGCATCGTAGTAGATCTTGGGTGACCAAGACGATCATGCCAAATTTTAAAAACTTCAAGATCAGTGAACTTTTGGTTCATAACTGCATAGACTTCAACATTCTTCAGGAATGTTTAATATAACCCTGATGAGAAAGCAGAGAATTTCTCCAGTACATGCTTCTGGCATGAAATATTAGTAGTGATGCATAGAAACTCTCCATCTTTTTCACTTAAAGTTTCAATGTGGTATCCATTACATCGTATATCTTTGAAACTAAGCAAATTTCTTCTGGATTTGCTAGAATATCTCATGGATACTTAATTTAATTCTGCTTGGTAACACAAGTGTTGCTCTTCTGGAGCCCTCAATTATGTTTGTAGATCCTGATATGGTATTTATTTTAATCTCAGTAAAGGTCAAACCTGAGAAGTATTTTCTATCATGAAGGATGGTGTGCGTTGTTGCACTGTTTACTATACAAATGTCTCCACCATTACTGGATATCAATGTCTCAGTTGCGAAGTCCATCTTTCAGTAGGCATGCACCGTTACACTTGATAAGCTCTTTATACTGATAACGTCTTATAATCTTAGTGGTATAAGTGTAATAGATTAAGGAAGACAAAATGTTTAAGAAAGCAGAGTTGAAAGGGGGGCTGTAAATCTTCTTTTCTTTTCACTTCATTGTAATAATAAAAATGAAGGGGAGGGGGTCTTTTTATAGCCAACGCCCCTTCCTCCATTCACCACCTTAAAGTTAAGGCGGTGGATTTACATATTTTACAACAGCCGCTTAATTGTACCCTGTAATTGGAACAAAATTAAAGTTGAATAATTGGCAAAATCAAACAGTTATTGTTGCTTTCAGCTCAATTTAATCGTCGCAAATTTAGCTTTTACTGTTGACGTTAAATTGATGCAAAAAGTTGTCTGTGCTTTACAACCCTGGAAAGTGATAGAAAATTATGTAATTATTTAGCACCGTTAGTTATTTTCTGATGCAAAATAAATAAATATTTACTATTGGAATTGATAGGACCTTAAAGATTAGAAAATGATATGCTTATTAAAATGATATGTGCTTATCAATCGATTCAAGGAGATAAGTTTTGATCCCACAATGATTTTGACATAATCAGGATCTTAATTGAAGATTGAATAAAGTAAAAGAAATATGTGAATTAATCAAATGGCAATTGTTTTTATTTGAAATAGTACAAAACGATAATCCAAATTGCATAACTACGCAATTAAATAGAATTTACCCAAACAACAATACATTCATTCAAAAAATAAAATAAATTCCAAAACAATAATACATTTTTTTTTTTTTTTTTGCCTAGAATCAAGTCCATTTCCATGAATTTTGCACACAAATAATCTGAATTCGATCAGATCCTCATTTCGATCCTTTCAAAATCTGAATTTACTTCACCTTTTAAGGATCTTATAATATGTTTTAAAGTAAATCTAGTTTTTCTTTCATAATCTGAAGATGGAAAATAAGAAGTCTGTTGTTAAATTCGATGTCCGAAGATGGAAAATAAGAAGTCTGCTGTTAAATTCGATGTCCATCCAACCAGCGGCTGTAGAAGTCTAAAGCCTCTTGTGGCTTGTACTCAGGGACTGTATGCCCTGCTCCCTGCAAAATTGACATTGTAATTATTGTGAGAACTAAAATTCAGAATTAATGTCTGCTCCAAGAACATATAAATAAAATGCAAAAGTTTTCATTTGATGATTTGAGCATTATGTATATTAAAAATTCTTAGCTGTGAACCTAAAATGCTAGTATGAATTAGTTCATGTATGCACAAATCAACTTTGCAAGCAAGTTTTTTGGTCATTTAATGGAAAATTTTGCGTGAGAGTTAACTCTTGTTAGCGTAAATTGAGGTTCAAAATTTTAAATATAACAAGACTAACTAAAATATGAAAACTTTTTGGTGTAGAAATCCTTTTTTTTTTTTTTTGAAATATGGCCTAGTATTTTTGATACAGGAAATGAACAAAAGGACAAACGTTCAACCAAATTTGTCGTTTAAGAAGTTTAAAGATGTTATGCCTAAAAAATCAAGGCTAACGTAAGCTTACATCAACAAGCACCAATTAGAGTTCATGAAGACTTTGCGCCGTCTAGGAGCTACCACGTTGCCCCAAGACAAAAAGGATACGGTTGTCATCAACTCAGCAGGTTTAGGTTTTGTCTATAAGTGAATAGGGGCTGCATACCTGTCCAAGCCCCAAATAATTTGAGGATATTTCCTAAGTTATCAGCAAATGGGAGGTAAGGAAGGACTTGCATGTCATCTATCCCTTGCAGACTTATAATCATTACCTTGAATTTAGCCACTATAAATAGAGGACTCCCCGTCTTATTTTTAGGATCTTTACTTTCATAACAATCAATAGCAAAGACAACTTGCAAAAAAGATACTGACTTGATATTCTCTTTGAATACTCTCAGTTATTGTACCTCTACTCGCTGTTCGCTATAAGTAACCTCTTGTAACACTCACTCATATAAAGAAATAGGGGACATAGGAATCGCTTTAAGCATCCAAACCACTATAAAAATCCTCCGTCTTATTTATTATTTGGTCTTTGCATTCAATAACTTTGTTTAACCTTGTCCTAACTCCAAAATCAACACTTTGCACATGCGAGGTCATTAGTGTCAAAATCATGCATCAACAGTTTGACGTTAGAATGAGGGCTTATTTCCATCAGCTCTACAAATGTTTCGAGGTCTTGAAACTGAGCACACCAATACCAATAACGAAGAGATCCCCTGAGTACAGGATGTTACTTCTCCCAAAATACTCCCAGTTCCCCAAAGTACTACAGTGGGAACCTCCTCGACCTTTCAGCCTGATCTGGCTATAATATCTGGAAAGGTTTAACAACACCCTCCAAATGGTTAACTGAAGGTTAGATCGTTTGGATTAGGTCGTGTGGCTTGATTCTGATTAGGCGGTGCCGCCTCCAAAAACGCTTATAGGTCATGCTAAAGTGTGGAAGCCGGCGAAGGCTCATACCACGCGCACTGCAGCGCATAAGAATAAGGGAAAACAGGTGGCTGATAATGGGCCAAAAGGCTCTAAAGGGTTAGAAAATACCTGTCATGAAACAGGTAGAGTACCTATATCTTTGCAACTTGGCATCACATCATGAGCCGTCTCATGCCACATCGCATGGGCATCACCACAAGAGTGCTCAGCAAGGAGATTCCCACCATCGTCGGAATGATGGTTTCGACCATCACCACAAAGGAAATACCCAGTGTCCGTAGGTCGGTTCTAACCACCACAAAGGTTGGGATAACTCCCCAAGCCATTCAGTGCCTTCACATGGCTCTAGCCAACATGTGTCAAGGTATGTCGAAGGCTCTAGCCAAGACAGGGAATTGTCCAATCTACGATCCTTCCTTAATCGCAATTGTGGGGAATGTACCAACGTTGTGGAAAGTGATCTCCATATGGCTCCACTTCCTCAGATTGAGGAGTTACAACTAGCTCTGGATCAGCTTAAAGCTTAGTAGAATAAGCGAGGGCAAGTTGTTGAGGTGTCTCCCTTTTCTCTAGTAGTTCTAACTACTCCTCTCCTATTAAGATTTAGAATGTCTAACATGAGAGCATTCGATGGGAATTTTGATCCGTAGGATCATCTCTATGAGTTTAACGACCTCATAGAGCTTTACCAAGTTTCTAACTTGGGAAAATGTCGCTGCTTAATAGTGATTCTGACTGCCCATGCTAAACGTTGCTTCAGATCGCTTCCACTAGGGTCTATCAACTCGTGGCAACAAATGAGCTCATTATTTTTGAGACACTTCCAAGCCAATCGGAAGTTCTCAATGTCGTTGAGCTATCTTAGAAACATACGCAGGAGAAAAATGAGTCTCTCCAATCCTATATTGACAGGTTCCACAAGAAACTAGATAAGGTGGCTAATACACTCGAAGACTCAGTTCGAACTCTTATTATAGCTAGAGTTCGCCTACAAACCGACCTTTGGAAGAAATTGCAATCTGAGGACGATATTTCCCTCACTCACTTTAACAACCTCTCGTGATCGCGACACAAATTTATTTACTCCATTAAATACATCGGTATCAACTATTCTAGATAAATCTAAAAAAGCTAATCTGCTCGGAGAGCCAGAGCCCATGAAAAATCCCCCTTATAAGAGAAACAGCAAGAAATTTTGTCATTATCATTGGGATAATGATCACCATACCAATGAATGTCGAGCTCTTAAGCAGGCTATTGAAGACCTCATTCAAAGGGACACTTCAAGGAGTATGTTGATGGCCCAGGGAGAAGGATTAAAAGGGCAATACAAGTAAGCGCCGTGGTTGCAAGGGTCACCATTTGGTGGGGACTATCTTTAAGGGACCACACATCGTGGGAAATTCTCAAGGTGCTCAGGAGAAATATGCTCGAGAAGCCCGTCATGAGCCTGTGAGTGTGTTAAACACAGTGCCACGACCAACTAAGGTATGTAGAGAAAAAGAGATTATCTTTTCTAAGAAAGACGCGATACGATTGCATCACCCTCATGAAGATGTACTTGTTATTGCGGCAAAGATAAGAAGATACGAAGTCCACATAATGTTGGTAGATAATGGAAGCACCATGAACATCCTGTTTCAGCAAGCATTCGAGGAAATACAATTGGAGGAGACAGATTTGAAGCTTGTCTTTATCCCCATTTATGGCTTTACTGGGGATCATCTGATTCCCAAGGGAACGATTGCACTTCCTATCACTTTGGGTGAGAGACTGTTCGTCCACTTTTAATGACATATTGGGACGACCTCTATTGCAGAACTTTAAAGCTGTCACCTTTATCTATCATTTGAAGGTGAAATTTTCCACTCTGATAGGGTATGGGAAAGTCAAGGGGTCTCAGAGTGAATCTTGCGACTACAATATAAGAGTAGTGCAGATGACATGCAAAGGGAAAGGGAAGTCAGTGGGCATTCTCGAGCAAGCAATGACAATCAACAGGATCAAACCACAACCTAATCAACATTGATCCTTGTGTTCAGGAGGAGTATTCCCACAGTAGGCCTATTGAGACTTTATCTAAGGTATCAGGCGACTAGAATGAGCCGATTCGTGTGTGTAGAATTAGAAACAATCTCAGCCCTCAGCTCTCTACTGATTTAACAAGATTCCTTAGATAGAATATAGATGTTTTGCATGGACTCATGCTAACATGGTCGGGATCAATCCAAATATTATATGTCATGCACTTAACATCAACAGTGAAGTCAAACCAATTCGCCTGAAGAGAAAAGCCATGGACACAGAGGTTTATGCTGCTCTTAAGTTAAGGTGGATAAGCTCCTCTCAATCGGATTCATTTGGGAGACTCATTACTTGAGTTGGGTTGCCAATCCTATTTTGATGAAGAAACCCAACAGCAAATGGTGGACTTGTGTTGATTTCATGGATCTGAACAAAGCTTGTCTAAAGGATAGTTTCTCTTTGCCTAGAATCGATCAGCTCGTTGATGCCACTTCTAGGCACGAGCTGTTAAGCTTCATAGATGCCAACTCGAGGTATAATCAGATCCCAATGTACACGCCCAATGAGGAGCAAACCTCCTTTATCACAGATTGAGGCCTATACTACTATAAAGTCATGCTTTTCGGTCTGAAGAACGCTGAAGTCACCTACCAATGTTTGGTTAATCGTACGTTTTTTGAGCAAATCTAGAAATCAATGGAGGTCTATGTTGATGACATGTTGGTCAAGTCGTATGTCACTTCAAATCACATAGCTAACCTTGTAGAAATGTTCGATATACTCCATAGACATAGAATGAAACTTAATACTCTTAAGTGTTCATTCGAAGTATCCTCAGGAAGATTCCTAGGGTATATAGTTAACCATTAGGAAATTGAAGTCAACCCGAAAAGATCCAAGCTTTTCTAGATATGAAAAGTCCCTTCAATCGAAGACAAGTCCAAAGCTTGAATAGGAGAATACCGACTCTTAGTCACTTCATATCAAGAACAACAGATCGTTGTTTGCTGTTTTTTAACATACTCAAAGCCAGCAAGAGATTTGAATGGACTCTAGAGTGTGAGCGAGCCTTCTAGAGCATAAAAGAGTATCTCAGAAAACCAACTCTTCTATCCAAGCCTCTTCTTAAGAAAATTATTTTTCTCTACCTGTTCGTCTCTCAGTATGCAGTCAGTGCAGCTCTCATTCGGGAAGAGGGCAGAATTCAATGGCCAGTGTATTATATGAACAAGCGACTACTAGACGTAGAGACACGATATCTACAGATGGAACAATTAACTTTTTCCTTGCTGATCGCTCTTAGGAAGTTACGACCTTACTTCCATGCCCGCACCATCCATATATCGACCAATTATCCACTCAAGTAGGTCCTTCAAAAGCCAGAGGCTTCGGGTAAGTTGCTCAAGTGGGTTATGGAACTAAGTCAGTTTGATCTATATTATAGACCGAAAGTAACAATCAAATGGCAAGTTGTTGCTGACTTTATTTTAGAGTTCACTTATTAGCCTGATTGGGAACCCAAATAGCCAACTGTCAAGCGCAGCAGATAACATCTAAAAGGGTTTTTCCAAATAAGACATTTATTCAACATGTCTGACTTGGACACCAAACAAGATGAATTTCAGTTTTTAAGTGTTTTCAGGTCGTAAATGACAGATAGAGTTTGAAACACATTTTGATAGCACTACACAAGATCATGCTCAGGTTGCCTGCCTTTGTAAACGATCAAATCAGGTCGCTTGTGTGACTCTTAACATCTAGATTACAACCTACACTTAGTTCACTAGTCAGATCAAGTAGTCAACTTCAAGTCGTTTGCAGTGATGTGGCTATATTCAGCTTTTAGCTCGAGCAAGCACTTCTTAAGACAAGTCCGGTCGCAACATAATCATGAAGTTCTCAAGGTCCAATTCTTGAACCTTAAGAACTAGGGAGCTTCTGTTATGCCTAAAAAATCAAGGCTGATGTAAGCTTACATCAACAAGCACCAATCAAAGTTCAAGAAGACTTGGCGCCATCTGGGAGCTACCACATCGCCCCAAGATAGAAAGGATACGATTGTCATCAACTAAGCAGGTTCAAGTTTTGTCTATAAGAGAATGGGAACTGCACACCTGTCCAAGCCCCAAATAATTTAAGGATATTTCTTAAGTTATCAGTCAATGGAGGGCAAGGAAGGACTTGCACGACACCTACCCACTTGTATACTTGTAATCATTACCTTGAATTTAACTACTATAAATAGAAGACTCCCTATCTCATTTTCAAGATCTTTACTTTCATAACAATCAATAGCAAAGACAACCTGCGAGAAAGAGACTAACTCGATATTCTCTTTGAATACATAGTTATTGTACATCTATTCACTGTTCGCTATACGCGACCTCTTGTGACACTCACATAATCGCTTTAAGCATTCAAATCACTATAAAAATCCTCTATCTTATTTATTATTTGGTCTTTGCATTCAATAGCTTTGTTTAACTTTGTCTAAACTTTAAAATAAATTAATCATGTGTAATTTATAAGTCTGCTTAGCACTTTGCACATGCAAGGTCATTAGTGTCAAAATCAGGCATTAACAAAACCAATTTTTTTCCCTTTAGTGGTTTCTTTACGTTATCAATGCAAAATGTTGGTCTTTTATTTTTAAAAAAAAAAAAAAAAAAAAACGTCCATAAGAGAGAATAACTATATATAGAATCACGTTTCTAAAACTTTTCAAGTTTTTTTAACGCAACAAACTTTTTTAACATGTGTTCTAAGACACATGTTATATATGTCCTCAATTATATATAGGATTTTTTTTTTTTTTTTTTAATACACCATGAGTGAATATTCCTAATAATAATTATCTATAAAAACATTTTATATTTACCAAAATTGAAACAGAAATAATTTTAAATTCTTAAGCTTGAAATTGATACCTTGACCGTGAGAAAGGTGAGGTTATGGTCATAACTTTGCAAGTACCTGCACAGAGGATATTAATTTGTTTAATTCATATAATTAATTTTAAGCAACCCTACAAATTGGATGAAAAAAATTCATGTACAAATTAAGTGTTAATTAACTCACCCTGCAATTTGGCCTTTGGATATCCATGATCTCCATCCACCAATTTTCTTATATCCAAGGGACCTAGTCCATGCCTGGCTCCCAGTAAATGGTACACACATATCATGGTCTCCACTGCAAGAGAAATGATTAAGAATTAGTAAAAACACATCTATTTGATATTGTTGAAAAATTAAAGATAATTTTTTTTTTTTTCCATTAGGCATAATCTATTTTTTGAGAAATTTTTTTGAAATTTATTTGATTTTGTATGAGATCTGGTAGACTTGTATAGCGGATGGGGGTTTATCCGAACCATGATATAAACCACCATAAAAAGTAAACACTGGAGAACAGTTAAAAAAATTTGCAAGAAATATCGTGTTTACATACTCCATAATTGGTTGGTTGTACATATACCCGCTAAAAGATATTTTTGAAGAATTGTGACTCAATATTGACTTAAGCCTACATATTTATGCAATGAGTTAACTATTTGCCAACTTTGAGGTTTAGTGCAAAAATGTTTTACCTTCCAATTTAGGGAAACTAATGCTAACAACCACAAATAAAGGTTTTATCAAATTATATATAATCATACGAAGTGTAGGAAAAACATTTTGAATAAATGATTAACAGTTTTGATCAAACAATTGATCGTTTTTACAAGAACTGTCATAGTATCAAAATGATCAATTATTTGACCAAAAATACTAACGGTTTATTTAAAATATCTTTTTTGCTTCTTTAATTTCGATAAATTTAAATAAAAGAAAAAAAAAAAAGCCATCATGGAGTGACAATAGTAGCCAAACCTCAGGAATAACACTTATAAACCCTTATATAATTTATCCCAAGTGATCTGTATATGAAAATTTAATCCAAAGTGATATATTATCTCATTAAGTCAGTTGGGATATATTTACATTTTGCTCAATTTCTGGCCTAAAAAAATCATTTTATTGTAAGAAAAAGAAAATTAATAGCTATAATCTTAAGAATGCAAACGTAACCTAACACAATGAAATGAAATGATATTTTGGAAAATATTTGATATATTTACATTAAGTCAGTTGGGATATATTTACATTTTGCTCAATTTCTGGCCTAAAAAAATCATTTTATTGTAAGAAAAAGAAAATTAATAGCTATAATCTTAAGAATGCAAACGTAACCTAACACAATGAAATGAAATGATATTTTGGAAAATATTTGAAAAGTTCAATTAATATATTAATTTACCTGAATATAAGTGCTCGATATCCCTGAGAAGTTAGAGATTTATGGTAAGGAATCATACTTCCAAGTTGATTATGATAAGTAATTCTATCTGTACATAATTCCCAACTGCCTGCTACATCAACCTGTCATTAATTAAAATTTATTAGCATCAATTGAATTATAATATTGGATACATTAATAAAAAAAAAAATTAAAAAGAGATTACTGTTGAATCCTGGAAATAATTAGAAATTAATTGAAGCTGAAGATTTATATGTTTACTGGATCTGCATGAAGAGCTTTTCTAACTGCTTCGTTGTTTAGCCATACACTTGCAACTTCATCATCCTGCAAAATACAAAATATGTTCATAAGTAAAGTTAATGCTTCACGACCACCTCTGGGTGTCTGACAGCTTGGGCAGGATGATATGAACTTTTAGGTGTATTACTCAAGAGATCTTGACTTTTATTCCTCTCGGTTATTAATAGGGATGGTCATTAGAGATTCGGTTCTTAACTTCAGGGCTCTGGGAGATTACTCGAGGTGCACACAAGTTAGTCCGGATATCTCCGGTCACCAAAAAAAAAAAAAAAAGAAAGCTTGTAAATTGCTATTTACTTACCATGGATGTCAGAATTTTTTAAATCCATACTTCTACTTATCAACGTCAATAAATGTTAAATAACAGAATTTTGTAGTTTTTATGTAAGAAAGTTTGACTTAAATTTTGTCTTTTAGCATTTATAGTAAATTATAAATTATCAACATCAATAAACAAGGATTATGTTTTAAAAAAAAAAACCGATGTTCACAAAAGGGACAAACTAAAATTTTAATATATATGTAAGGATAAAATAAAAAAAAGGTTTGAGTAACTTACAACACATGCAATATGGCGATGTTCATCTCCTTCAATAAGTTGAGGCCACAATGTGACAATGCCATCTTTTACAGTAGACCAGAGAGGCCAAGCTCGCCCAAACATTCTTTTTCTCACTTTGAGAGGCCTCTCAGTGGCCCCTAGCTGCTGGAAGCTTGCCGGCAAGCTTGAATTTGCATTGCTATCTTGTTGTGATAGAGGTTCATGGAAGCAAGGTTGAAGAATGTTGTAAATATTTAGTCCAGTTAGAGCCTAAACAATATAGCCAAAATTAATCAGAAAATTAAGGTTTGTTGAAGAAGATTGTTTAGGATATAATCAAGGAATCAAATTTTAATTGAGTCAAGAAAAAACTAAGTCACCTCGTCAACTTTTAGCATACTCCTCATGCAACCATCATTGGATTCATAATCATAGTAGGTTCCTCTACAAGCACCTTCAACTTCCTGTAACATTAATTAATTTCTATTTCAAGCATTGCCTTGTTTGAATAAAAATAATGTTAAAAAAAGAGTTCAAATTCTCCTACCTCAAAAAGATCGTCTGAGATAAGTCCCATTCCATGGGCAAAGGGAATAAGAGCATTTCCATCAAACATTCTATCTGTTACTCCATTTCCCACCAAGTAACCCTACAAATATAAACTCGTTATTGTAACGACACTATAAGTTAACTATAGAGGAATTTTTCTTATTCAAGTACTCCATACTTCGAAGTTGATTCTAGGTTTGTCGCCAGCTTTTATTCCTGGAAAAGAATTAGGAGAAATTAATCTATAAATAAATTGAGGGTCAAGATAAAAATTAATGTAATTATTAATTATTTTAATAAATTCTTTACCTTTGACTACTTGAGAAGCAAGAGTAGGTACATAAATACCAGCATAAGACTCTCCGGAGATATAAAATGGGTTGTTGAGAAACTCAGGGTATAGCTCAAACCACTAATTTCAAAAACAAGAAATTTCTTATTAATTAAACTTTCAATTCAACAAGCTCACATCTTTTAACTTATATATTAAATTTGCTGATGACATTTCAAAAGAAATTTCAGATAATATTTTCTTCCTCAAAAAATAAAAAATAAATAAAAATAAATAAATAATTGATTGTTGTTCTATTTCACATTTTATGATTAAACTTTCTCAGACATAAGTTTCATATGTTTTAATTCAGGATAATCCTTGAACCACGATTGGTTCAGATGGAGGGTAACGTTACCTTGCAATAACATAACTAAACTTTAACCACCATTGGGTGGCTTGATAATAAAAGAGTAAAAGGAGATTTCATGAATTCCTGAGTTCGAGTCCCCCCAAACACTAATGAGGGTGTTCATTAGGAATCTTACTTGGCCGGCAGTTCCAGGGTCCTAAGAGATTAGTTGAGGTGCGCGCAAGCTAACGCAGACACCCCGATGAAAAAAAAAAAAACATAAGGGTAATGTTACCCAGCAATAACATAACTAAACTCTTCTTAGCAAAGTCAATACTTGAGCTTTGATCCCATGATACACATTAAGGATAATGTTACCCACCATTAAACATGGTTAAACTCTTTGCCTCTATATTTTCTCAAGGTTCTTTTTTTAATTTTTTAATATCAAGTTTATTTTTTAATAAGAAAGAAGGGTTGAAGTGGACAAAATCATTGTTTTAAAACCTGGCCCGGCCCGGTCGGTTTAACTGGTTGAACCGGGACTCGGAACCTTCAACGGGCTGGGTTTATGTTTTTCCTATTCACCCAAAACCCTAAGATTTCGGAGGATGATCGGCGAACAATTGTCAGCCGAGATGTTGGGGCTTTTGAAGAGAAACTGCCGGTGAATGCAATGGTAGTGATGACGTTGATTTTCGGTGAGTAAATCGACCGAAAATCGAACAAAACTGGCAGCGAGAACAACCGATTTTTTCCGGCGATTGGCGAGGTTAACGGGGGTGGGGTGAGATGGGTTTTGGTCGGGAGGAAGATGAGAGTAATTTCTGGGTGATGGGGACAATTGTCGACGTCGATGAAATCTAGCCTGGAATGCCGACGCCAGTGTCGATGAGATTTGGTTGAAATCGAACCTATTTCGGCTAGATCTTGGGTATATTTTAAGGGGAATGGGCTCAAAGGACGATTGGGGTTACATCTAGGGTGTCGTCGCCCCTAACCAGTCGTCGACCGATTTGTATTTGGGGTGTGTTTGCTAAATTTTAAACCTATAGGGACGTAACGAATTTTTAGCGTTGTATTTGCTGAATTTTAAAAGTTTTTGTCAACCAGTTGGACCACCGGTCAAACCGGTTAAACTGGTCAACCCGAGATCAGGCAACTTTGTCAGGTTTCACCTTGGGTTGGGTTTTAAAACATTGGACAAAATCTTTTCTTGAAGTTTGAAAAATATTTGGACTTCAATTTCTAGAAGTTCTATGAATTAAAATGTTTTACATGCAGGAAATGCTTTTATCAAAACATGTTAAATTCTTACTTAAAGCATTCATAAACTCATCCTAATTAAATTAATTACCTTAAGGAGGAAAGCATGTGTATCAACTGCAGTTTGTATGTCTCCAGTTATGTATTTGCTTTCATTTTTGGAGTAAGACAGTCCAACCCCAGCTGGAGAATCCAAATAAATAATGCTTGAAACCTGTATAAGATTACAAACAGACGATTTTTTTTTTTTTAATTTCTAATATATATATATATATATATCAATATTTTTTTCGATAAAAATAGACATAAATTAAATACAATCACTAAATATGTGTCGTAATATGTTACTAATCCAATACAAATAAACCGGGTGAGTTAGATTTGACCATCGATACTGTTATCGAACAAGTAATATGAGAATTCAATCTCATTAAAATTTTGTACATTCTATTGTAATACGTACTATCAAGCAATAAAAACATGGCACGGAACGAGAGAGGAATATAGCTGTTTTTCAGTGGTTTGTTGTACTACAACGCTTATCTTCATCTTAACAATATATATTAATATGTTTCACAAATAAAATATGCTTGACCGAAAAGATTATGAGACAAAACAAGCACGAAAAGGGGACAAAACACAACAAATTTATTTGGGATATTTGGTACTAAGAATTGTTCTTGTCATGTGAATTCAAGGCCATTTAATATGTCCTCAAAAAAACACAAGAAAAATTTATGTAATGAGAGAGAATTGACACTGACCTTTGTCCAGCTATATGGATTGAGATGCAACTTGGGCAGGCTCCCTTTTGGATTTCCTTCTTCAAAATTGAATGGCCCTGCATTGGAAAATGTAACATTTTCCTTCTTAGCAAGGTTCATCAATTACATTGATAATTATCACCCAAAACTACAGAAAAAAAATCCCTTTTAGCTTTTGATGATTATTAAGTTTTAAAGTGTTAAAATAAACAACAAAAAGGTAATGAGATCAATACCCACTCATTATGAGGTAAGTTTTTGTGATTTAACAAAAGAAATTATGGAGAGAATGATTAACTTGGAAACTTTATATTCTTTTTAATAAATAAATATCCAATCAAGACATTTAAATGTGCCTTATATGGGATTCTTTCACGTATATAGTTTAATCACCCCCTCTAACCTAGTTATGTGAGATTCTGGAATCTTCATCCATTCAAATAAATCTAAGTTGTGAATAATTGTCTAAATATTTTCAAGTGAGACTAATCACAAATATAATTAGATAAAATAACACCTATTGGGAGTAAGAGTGTGCTCTTTTTCGTTTGGAACACCCGGCCCGGCCCGACCCGACCCGGCCCGGGAAATTGGGGTTTGGGAACTAGGTTTGTATATAGAAATGGTAGTTTAGAAAGCAAACAAAGCAACACCATAGAATTTAAAAGATGCTTCAAGATGATTTGGTCATCACATGAAGTGGGTGTGGGGCAAATGTGAAAAGACATGATCTGTCAGTGTCACCCTCTTTCTCGAACAACAAATCTCTCAACCAAATGCGTTACAGAGATTAGGGTTTTGTCCTTTTCGTGTACACTCAGCAGTACATAATTGACTTACAAAAAATATCAATCATAAATCAAAAGAAAAAGAAAAAGAAAAAGAAAAAATTGCCCATAATTTTATGTCTCGCCCTGACTCTAATTTGTGGTTCCACTCCCTCCTGACTTCTTATTGTCTTCCAAACTTAATTTTACCAATATTTTCATCCTATACTCCGTTATTATATTTACTGATTAATTGACAATATTTTTTTTTTGTGTAAACCCGATAATTGTCTCTTCCACAACTTGAAGATAAGACTCTCTGGATATAACTAACCCTAATGGCTAAAAAGCTTGCCATCCGACTAGAAGAGTAGAGGTGATTAACAATATTTACTGACCAGTTAAGGGAAAATTGGGGGTTATTGGACCCTATTAAAAAATAATAAAATTTACTTATGTTAATGTTTCTAGATTTGATTTACTATTTTTTTTTTTTTAATGCATATACTAAATTAATTACACTCCCACTAGCTTAGTTTTCCTCCAACATTCTTGTTTACTGACAGGGTCAAATTCTAACCCTATGTGAGAGTTCTGTAATAATATTTTTCCTGCCAAATTTGTTATAATATCAGTCTGGACCGTCTGGTAACTTTGTAGACAGTACGAACTGTCTACAAAGTTACTAGACTGATAGTATAACAAAGTTTGCAGGAAAAATATTAATTATGAAAAGATGCCTACCATGTTCATAAACAAAGCCATCAAAGCTGGAGCAACCAGGGCCACCATTGAGCCAAAGAACAACAGGATCCTTTGAGGGATTTCTTTCTGAAGCGACGAAGTAGTAGAAAAGATTCTTCTCATCTACACTCACATATCTACAAAAAAACACAAAATAGAAAACTATTCACCATGCAAAAACTTCATCAAATAAAAAATAAAAAATTAATTGGGAAAAAATTAACTCACCCTGAGTAGTGTTTGGATGGAAAATTTCCAGTGAAACCAGGCAAATTGGTGACAAGAGAACCAGCTTGAATTGCTTCAGAAAATTGAAAACTCAAAATAAATATGCAACAAATAAAGACAAGAAGGTTGTTGATGGCCATAATTAACCTTCAAAATCCTCTGCAAAATGATAAATAAATATTAAAATTTATAGAAGAACTAGAGGAGGAGGAAGAAGAAGAAGAAGAAGAAGAAGAAGAGAAAGAAGGACAGACCTATTTTTAGTGAGAGGGAAGAAGGACAAAGATGCTTTTCATAGAATAATAAAATATATAGAATTGGAGCGAAAGGGAGGAACAAAAAAACAAAGGAAGAAAAAGAGATAAAACTTTAGATTATTATATATAAATTAAGCTCAAAAGATTGGATAAAAAGTAAGAAATAAATAAATAAATAAGGAGGATCTTGACTTGATAAAATTTTGATACCTCCACATAAAATTTTGCTGTTTTGATGAAACTTGACTGGTGTATCAATGATTGTATTTCTAAAGACAAAAGGAAGCTTTATTGGAAATGGTTAAAATTCTAGGCACTGAATTATTGAAATAAGCAGGAAATGATGAGGCCCGAGGCGAGAGTTTCAAGAAGCAGAGGTGGGACTGGAAGCTATTTCATTTTCTTTGAAAATAGAATTTTCAAACTGTTGGTAGGAGGGATGGCTACAACCACCTCCATTTTAATTTTAATTTTGATATATCTTGTGATAATTACGAGATACTTTATGATCATTCTATAGTATTGGTTAATTAAATTATTAATATTTTTTTTTTATTGATTATTCATATTTTAACATATAAAATTGAAATTCTTGCATACCTTGATTCAAAAGAATGCAGAATCTTGAACTCCCTTTTGGCCCTAATTTTGTGAGTGAGATTATAATTGATTGCTCTAGTTATTTATAGGGAGAGGGAGGATGAATTATCGAGTCTCATAGATTTTACAGATTACCTTATAAAGGTTAAAAAAAAAAAAAAAAACAAGGTTTAGAACACCATTTTTATTAGGACCTTATTTAAAAATAAACTCTCCATTATTAATTAATATCGGTCTATTTGATTGTTATCATTGATAAGATAACACTATCACGTTATAACACATAAAATTAAAATTTTGACACGGATGGGCATGGCCAATTATTTAAAGTCCAACTTCAATTATTACAATTTTGTCTTTAATAGATGGTTGATTGTTTTAAATTGTAAAAAATCAATTATTACAAACTGTATATGACTATTTGCAATCGAAAAATTCTCAAATGCGAATATCCAATTTTTTTTTTTTTTTGTAAAATTTTAATTTGCATTAAATGATGTAGATAAACACTAAAAACCAACTTTTACAATTTTTACTTTATAAAATTAGATTGATTTAATGTTTTCATAGTATCTAACCATTAGAGTAAATTAATTGTCACATGCATGGGGATACAAATTTGGGATCTCAATTTTACATATAAACCATTAAATGTTTTTTGAGTTAGGATCATCTGATGATATGAGCTCTCATGAGCTTTTAACGATTTAATGTATATTCATAAATATTTGAGGTTAAAATTTATGTGCTGAGTTTTTCTTTTAACAAACCACCAATATTTTTATTTTATTTTTTTAGTAACTAAGGTATTCGAGCAAACTTATACACACCTCGACTAATCTTCAAAGGAAGTTATCCCATAATAACCCACTGTTACAACCTTTTAGGTAAATCATGGGTAAAGGTACTACCATTATTATCCACCAACTTTTTTGTTAAGGTAAAACTAGGATAAAAAGAATCTAACCTCCTTGCTTGGTACACTTTTCAAACTCCATCCTATCCAATCTAATGAAATACATATTTGTTTTAATATTGACTATTAAAATCAAAATTCAATCTTATTATGTTCAACTCAAAACATTTAACAATTACCTTTTTCAATAAAAGATTATAAATTAACAAAAACACTTATATTCATCCAACTAATTGACGGCCAAATACGTTGATGGCCAGATCTGGCACACCATCATCAGACGACGACTAAAAGTCGCTGTAATGATACACGACCGATTGAATCTGGTCGAAAACGACCAGATCTACAGCCAAAGATCTAGCCACTAACAACGGTCAAGATATGACAGTCGTCAACGACCAGATCTGGCCGTCAACGTATTTGTTAAATGTTTATAAACTTTTATTGAATGGGTGAGAGTGTTTTTGTTAATTTATAAATTTTTATTATAGGAGTGTTTAGTTAAATTAACAAATATAGAAGGTTAAAAAATAATCTAAATATTTTCAAAAAATATTTTTAAAAAATGTATGAAACACATTTTTAGAAACTTATTCTATTTAATTAAATCATATCCAATAACGTTTAGAATAGAATACTATTCTAAAAAGTTAAACCAAGGGAGTCTTTTTTTATATATCATAATTTCATTATCACGAGCTGGTTATATGAGAACGACAAATAAAGAAGACTTTGACTTAGTCAACGGACATAGCCAATTAAAATCCAAATTAGATTGATAACTTGACGTGAGTGAGGCTTGGTTGATATGAGTGAGGTTTGCCTGTAATTACGCTCAATATATAGCCAATTAAAAGTCAAGAGAAATTTTGTCATTAGCCCTTTCTCTACGTCATTTTCTTCATTAAACGTTAATATTGACTGCTTTTTAGCTTTGAAAAAGCTGGAACCGCAGGATTCCTTCTAGATACGTGTATTTCCCTTATTGCCCTCTAAATTTAAGATAATTGATGTAGGATCAGCTATCAAGGGCTTATCTGATACGAAATTTTCATGAAAAATCTTCGTAAAACTGTTTTTGAATGCAATGCTAAAAGTTAATTCAATTAAAAAACAGTAAAAAGATGATTCCTCAATATTGTAGACAGATGTATTCGGATTGTGTTCAAAAAAAAAAAAAAAAAAAGTTGCTTCCAATTTAGTAATAGCAAATGTTATATGTATAAAAATTGACCCATTTATATATTAGTATCACGTTAATTTTAGAATTAGTATTGTTTGTCCAACAATTAATATGGTATTAATTAGGGGTATTCAAAAGAACCGGTTGAAACCGAAACCGGCTAGTATCAGGGATTCGGTTCCAGTTCCTATCCAGAACCAACCTTCAATGGGTAGATTCTGGTTCCAACCTTCAACGGGTACATTTAAAGTAAGTTAGTTTGACTTTTGAGAATCTACATTTACAAAGTAATGAAGTTTGTAATTTTGAATTTATAATTTGTAATTTTATTTTTGTTAACAAGTGCCAGATTGGGGGGGTATTTATAAGTTTTTATGGGTTTTTTGTCATTTTAAAAACTTTTAGGGGGTCATGTAATTTTATAGGGTACCTAGAACCAAAACTGGAATCGTTGTTACGGGTTCTGATTCTAGGTACCTAGGAGCCATTGAATTCCCGGTTACCGGTTTTGGATTCTAGGATTTGGCAAGGCTTTAGGTTCGGTTTTGGTTTCGAAATTTGAAGGCCGTCGTTAGGTTTCTTCAAAAAATGTAGAGTACCCATAACCGAACACCTCTAGTATTAATACATGAAAATTTGATCCATTTATATGTCAATATCACATTAATGATAGACTTGATATTATTTGTCCAACAATTAATATGGTACTACTATACAAAAATTTGATTCCATCTATTTGTTAGTATCACATTTATTATAGAATTGATATTGTCTAACCAACAACTAATATGGTACTGAGTCTGCTGATACACGAGAACCTACAAGGTTTTATATATATATATATATATATATATATATATATATATATATATATATATATATATATATATATATATATATATATTTTAATGATAGGGTATTAGATTCACAGCTTTATCAGCATCTTGTCAATCTTCTTGAAAGCCTAGGAACTATTAACCTAATAAGAGCTCAAATAATTATCCTTAGTAGAAACCGAGAAAGAATTTGAACTCATGACTTCTTGAGTAATACACCCAAGAATCCCTATTGAACCTCACCACCCAAAGGTAGAAAAAAAAAGGAAAAAAAATTCCACATGGTTGGATATCAATTTCATATATATATTCTTAGTAAAATATTCAAAAAAAATTTAGATTGTTAGTTGGTCCGTGGATATTCGTAAAATAAAAGCAACCTCATTTCACCAACAAAATTGAGCTAGTCAATACTTGGTTCAATTGAAATTAGAAAAAAAAAAATTGAAAGGGATTTTATTTTTATCAAAAGTTAATTTAAAAAAAAAAATATTTTTATCAATATCTCTCAAAGCTTATGAAAAATAGAATTAAAAACAATTAATTTGTATTATATTTTTATTGTACTTTTATATTCAATTAAATTATTTTACTTTGTTCAACTTCTATTGTCTACATGGGATTTCATTTGAATTTGCGATGATAAAAATGATTGAAGCATAATAATATTTCTTAAAAGATTTCCCATAAATTATTATTGCCAAAATGGGAATTGAAACATTTATTAAGTTGAAAGATTGTGCTTATTTCAAATTTGTTCTCCAGCAAGCCACTTAGAGTAGAACGTCAATGACTCTTTCGGCTTGTATTCAGGAACTGTGTGCCCTGCCCCCTGCAAAATCAAAACTATAATTATATTTCCATACTAATTCACAAGCTAAAACTATTAATTTTTCCCTTTGAAAGTTTAAATTTAGGGAAAAAAAAAAAAATTGAAAGAGTTGATTGAATCATTAAGTAGTTCAAAATTTTAAGTAAAAAAGTACGATATTGAAAAAAAAAAAAAAATTCTAATTTTATACTAATTTTTGAGATTGTATCCAAAAAATGTTTTAGAAAACGTTCTAAGTAATTAATTTATAGATGCATATGAAATTTTCCCTAGCTATTCTAAAACTAATTTTTAAGATATGAAAACAATTTTTATAAGCTAAAATATGATTCAACTTTTTGAGTTGTAACTTAATATTTTTTAATATTTGAGAATGTGTTTAAAATAATTTTCAAAATATGTTTTAAGATTAAAAACTATTAAAAAAAAAACTACGACTTTTAATTCTTTTTTTATTTTACATTATTTTTAAGGATTATATCTTAAAACTATTTTAGAAAACATTTCGACTCATTTCTACTAAACACGTTTTTATAAGACCCCTTATATCCTTTGTTTTCAAAAGTCAAAAAAAAAAAAAAAAATATGTATTTAGATTTTATATCGAACAAAAAAGATTGTTTTAAAGTTAATTAATAACGAACCTTGACGGTGAGAAAGGTAAGATTATGGTCATAAGCTTGTAAATATCCAGCAATTTGATCATCTGATGGAGTCCAAGACCTCCATGCTTCCACAGTTTTATATCCAAGAGATCTTGTCCATGCTTCAGTTCCAGTGTGAGGCACACACATATCATGATCACCACTGCCAATAAATTTATCACAAAATTTAATTATAATTTTTTAAGGAAAAAAAAAAAGATTAGTGCTCTGTAAATTGAATTTATATAATTTACCTGTAAATTAGCGCTCTGTAACCTTGCATCGTTAAATTTTTGTGGTAACTTAACATACTTCCAGCATCGTGATAGTAACTTATTTTGGATGTGCATAAATCCCAAGCTCCTATCTCACTTGCCTGTGTTTATTTAGTTAGGAACATTAAGAGAATAATACCAAAGCATAATTTCTAAGAGTCTGAGAAAAAAATATTTCCGTTATATTGATTTGATAACATTATCAGATTTTTTTATAAATGTAGTTTCAATCTCCGGAAAATATTATTTATGTATTACTCCAACAGTTATATAATAAATCTGATAATATTATCGAACTGATATCATAATAATATTGATCATGAAATGAATATTAGAAATAGTTTACCGGAGCAGCATGAATTGCTTTCCTTACTGCTGCCTCATTAAGCCAAGAAGTTGCAACAATATCATTCTGCACTAGCAAAAAAATAATTATTTAGTGAAGAGAAAAAAAAAAAAAAAGAGAGAAATTCAATATGAAAGTTTTACATACATCCATATCACTTACATATAAATAATCATTTTCACTTATGATATCCAATTCTTATTAAATTTGATTAACATTAAAAGACAAAATCAAACCATGTTAGCTATAGTGTTTTAATAACCAACAAGGGGTGAAATCTGGCAAAGTGGTTGGGTCCCGGGTTGACTAGTCGGGTCAAACCGGTGTCCAAAAATTTAAAATATAACAAAAAACCCCCAAAAATTACCTATAAGTCCCTATAAGTTTAAAATCTTGCAAACACACTCCAAACACCATCGCTGGCATTGACAAACTAGGCTAAATAAGGTTTGTTTCCGACAATAACAACACTTCCCATCACCACGAAAACACTCTCCTCGGCCTCTTGACCAAAAGCCATATCACCCTTCCCCCGATTGCCTCGCTAATCGGCAGCAACAACGATTTAATTTTGCAATTTTCAGTTGATTCACTCATCGAAAATCACCTCCGTCACCACCATTACATTCATCGGCCTTTCCTCTTCAAAAGCCCTAACATCCCGGCTTTCAATTGTTCATCGATCACCTTCCCAATCTCTAAGGTTTTCGGAGAATAGGAAAATTGCTAACTCAGCCTGACGAAGGTTTCGGGTCTTGGTTCAACATGCTGGGTCAGGTCGGGTTTTAAAACATTGGTTAGCTATAATAGGCTAACACTAAAAAACCAAATTTTAGTCTTGTCTTTTAACATTAACGAACGGTAGTTAACATGATCTGAATTCTAAAAATTGGAACGTACGCACTACATATTAATATGTTTGTAGGAGAATAATGGGAATATAAAACTTACAGAACATCGAACCATGTTAGCTACCGTTGATTAACCCTAATTTCAGTGTTATCTTCAACGTTAACAAACGGTAAGTCTAACATGATCCAAATTCTAAAAATATCATAATGCCCGCTCCTGCATATTAATAAATACATTTGAAATTAAAGAGAATTAATGAAGGAACTATATAAATGACTTACAAAGCACGGGACATGGACGGCGGTAGTACTACTACTCATAAGCTCTGGCCATGAAGGAACAATTCCTGCCCTTACCGGCGCTCGAAAAGGCCAAGCTCTTCCAAAAATTCTTTTCCTCACGGGGAGAGGCCTCTCTGTAGCACCTAATTGTTTGAAACTTGATGGAATATTTTTGCTCATATTTTCAACGGGGGTGTGGTAGCAAGGCTGCAAAATATCATATATATTTAGACCAGCAAGAACCTGTAAAAAAGAATATCATAGTTAGTGAACACAGTTTCATTATATTTTCTTCGTAAATTTTTTAGATTTTTAGAACATAAAATTTGAATAAAATTATGTCTTTTAACATTTTATTGACACTTGAGAAATTTTTTGATTTTAAGTTTTCTCACTTAAAATTATCGAGTTTCTCATTGAGAAAATTACAAAAATTTATCTTTTAATAGTTTTTTGACCTAGAGAATTTTGAATTTTAAAAGATCAGGATATCTGTCCAAGAGAATGATTATATATCCAATATAATTATAGTTTTTTACCTAGAGAATTTTGAATTTTGAAAAATCAGGACGTTTGTCCAAGAGAATAATTATATACCCAATATAATTATATATATGATGATATATTGTTTTGTATTAATTTCATATAAATCTTATTCTTTTAATTCACAAAAAAATTAAAAAAAAATAAAATACCAACAGATTCTTACACTGTCAACTAATCCCATCTCCGCGGAACAGCTATCATTTTCATCTAGGTTATGGTAATTCCCCTTACAAGCAGCAGTAACTTTCTGCAGGAAAAAAAAAAAAAAAAACATATACGTTTATTTTTTTGAGATTAATCAAAGGTATAAAAATATAAAATATATCTCTAATGTGCGTAACGTGATATGTTATTTTATATGACAATTACGTTTAAATAATAAATTCACCAACCTCATATATACCATCTGAAATTAGGCCCATGCCATGGGCAAATGGAACGAGGGCATTGGCATCAAATTTGTAATCTGTCACACCATTTCCAATAAGATAACCCTGCATAAAAAAAATATATATAAAAAACAAATAATCTGCTTTCATCTTCTCTAATTCATAGAACATACATTAAAATGATAGTATAAAGTACTGTCAGTATAAATCAAACCTTGAAATTGATGACAGGTTTCGCACCAGCTTTAATCCCTGCAAATAAAAAGAAAATTAATTATGAGAATATAAACAAAACAAAACCAAAAAACTTGAAATTCATTGTGCAATTTTATATTTAATATATATTAGTAATTATATATGTAATACCTTTTACAATTTCAGAAGAAAGAGTTGGCACATAAATTCCAGCATATGACTCTCCCGCAACATAAAATGGATTTGAAATGAACTCTGGATATTGCTGGAACCACTGATTAATTCCAAAAATTACAAATTAATGAATAATTGATTAGAGAGGGAAATTAAAAAAATATTAAGCTTAATTTTTAATTATATTATGATAATTGTGATATAATGAATTACTAATTTGAAATTACCTTGAGGAGAAATTTGTGTGTATCAGAAGCTGTTTCTATGTCACCAGTGGAGTATTGAGTTTTGCCTTTGGAATAAGAGAAGCCAACTCCGGTTGGAGAATCCAAATATATAACACTAGAAACCTGAAAAATTGAAAATAATTAAAAAAAAAAATTGATATATATTGTAAATTGTATATATGATTGACTCGACGAAGCCAGAATATAGATTTCGACCGTCAATGATAAGGGGATGAGAGTACAAATAATAAACTCTTAAGCAATGTTCTAAAAACTGAACCGGACCGTCATTTACCGTTAAACCGGATAGAGCCACAGTATTTCCGGTCTGGTATCTCATAAAAACCGGCATTTATTGTTAAATTGGATTGAGCCGTAGTTAGACCGTCGGAATACTGTCGAGTCGCGGTCCAATCGCAGCTCAATCCCGCCGGATTTTGGCATCGTTCAACGGAGAAAACACCACCATTCGACCTGACGACATCTCCACGACCAAACCCATCCATTTTCAGTGGCCGTCATCCAGCCTTCATCGCTCGCTGTCCACCTAAAGTTTACGCGACCGTCAGATTTCTTTTGTTGATTCCGGCGAGTTTCGGCGCAGATGGAACTCCCTAGCACAACCATCAGATTCGTCGGCACCTATACATCAAAAGCCCCATGGTTCCAACTTCGATTGGCCGTCGATCGTCACTACCACCAGCACTCACCAGTCTCTTCGCATTATAAGGGTGTTTTAGACAGATTTCAAACCTTAAGGGAGTATTATAGGGGTGTGTTTGATGAATTTCAAACCTTTAGGGACTAACAATAATTTTGTAGAATACAGTCCAACCGACTAATCCAACTGGTCAAACCAGTCAAACCGAAAACCATACCCTTGAACAGGTCATAGTCCCGTCCGGTTTTCAGAATATTGCTTTTAAGTTACATTAAGGGGCTAAAGTGTCGAGTTCAATGAAATTGTAAAGACGAAATAGATTTTTTGTATAAATTCTAAAACCTTTTACAGGGTTTATTACAATATCGGAATAAGGGTATTCTCTTTTTAAAACGCTCGATTATGGTTTAAGGGTTCAGAAGGAGGTGTAACGTAACCTGTTCAGCATTTTAAATCTCTAAACTATTTATAGAACAAAAATTTATTTGTTGTGTTTGAATTAATGCCCCAAATTTTGGAAGACATTTGCTAATTTAATTTTACTCACCTTAGACCAGCTATAAGGATTGAGATGCAAAGTGGGCAGTTGACCTTCTTTGTTTGCTGCTTCGAAATTGAATGGCCCTGTAAAAGTGGAGATATTAATTGAAACAATAAATTTTATATCTAATTATAATGTTTCACTTCATAAATTTTATAATCAATATTATCCTAAAGTACTTATTTTCCAAATGAAATCTAGAGATTTTTACATATGGCCGGGAATTCTGTAAATCAAGCTTCAAGAGTAAATATAATAAAAATAAAAAGGCCTGAAATAATTAATATTATTATATAATGATACAGAATACCTCTGCCCCATTCCCATTACGGGAATGACATAAATTCCCCTTTCCCGCCCCACAGGGGAATGTTGGAGGCTTGTTCTCGCCTCGTTAATTTTACATAAACATAAATTAATTTGAGCATTACCAAACACAATAGTTAATTATCGTCTAAATGACAAACACTTAAATTAATCGTTTAAACATAGTTAATTTTACATAAATATGGGTTAGGGTTTGTTCTTGTTCAATTGTTTAGGGTGAGAGAAATTGGGAAAATATGGATTTATATAGGTAGGATAATTGTCTAATTAGGTGAAATATAGGAGTATTAATAAAAAGTATATATATATAATTTTTAATTTTATATATTATATACGGGGTGGGGTGGGGTGGGCTGGGGCGGGGCCGGACGGGGCGGGGGAAAGGCATCACCCATTCTCAGGGACAGGGATTAAAACGCCCACCACCCTTGCCCCTATCCTCGAAAAAATCAGGGCTTCCCCACCCCATATGGGGCGGGACGGGTCCCTAAAATTCAGGGAAATATTGCCATGCTTATCTATAAGCACGGAACTTTTTATAAATATATACATAAGAATTTTCAAGACATTTATTTAAAAAAAAAAAAAAAAACCGAATTCCCATTAACTGACGAAGTATTAAACATTAAAAGACATTTTTTTACCATTTTCGATATCAATATCTTTATATGATTATAATAAACTGTTTAATGAATGTATGCAGCTAACGTCATGTCCATAGGAGAAATGAACTAAACATATACAATAATCCGATGATGATGGATGATATATAAGACATAAGTTAACGAATAATCTACATACACATCATAATCAATAATAATAAAATCTGGATTCCGTCAACTGGTAAAATAATAGAATATTAGAGGATAAGTTTTCATAATTTTTTTTTTATCATTGAGGATAACCAAACCAACTTGTTCATATCTTAATTAATTCTTCAAGAGTATGAAATTATCGGTCAAGTAAAAACTCTTGTGATTATCTTTATCAATACTTGAGGGAAAAGTTTCACAATTTTCAACGCCAAAAACTCTGTTTAAACTAATCTGTTAATGAGATCTATATTCTAAATGTATACAATGGTCTAGTGTTGATAGGTGATATATATGGTTAATGAACATAAACTCCTCGAAAGTAACGAAATTCACATTTCGCCTAGCTAGACTAAGTTTTTTGCCATTAAAATAGATAAAAGACAAAGTTAGTTTCTAATTAATTAATTACCATGTTCATAGACGAAACCGTCAAAGCTTGAGCAACCAGGTCCACCATTAAGCCATAAAACAACAGGATCTTTTAATGGCTTCCTCTCTGATACAGCAAAGTAATAGAAAAGATTCTTTGAAGCATTTCCACCACCTATTGTCACATACCTACAAATCCCACATCACAAATTCCCATCAAACTACTTCGCCTAAATATAATTTTCAATAATATTAAAAATAAATCTTGTATTATTTGGAAAACAATGACACAATGGTCCTCTTTTAGATATATATATTAAAAAAAAAAAAAAAAATTCTCCCGATTGAACATAATCTTCGATGTTGCTCGATTTTAATGTGTAGTATGAGATTATCATCTTTTGGTCTAATCTGTACAGCTTTATTTTCTGATATCATTTGAGAAACGATAAATCTAATGGTCTTCTATATATAAAACAAAACCCCATTTAAAAAAAAAAAAAAAAAAATCACTCAAACATAATTTTTTTGTTCTAATTTATTATTGTATCGTATGAGATTGTCTGTTTTTGATCTAATCCATACAATTTTGCTTTTAAAATCATCATCTATAAAAAAAAAAATTGTACCATATGAAAAACGATGATTGTATGATCCTCTCTATATATCACAAAATCCCATTAAAAAAAAAAAAAATCTCAATATGTAATTCCAATGACTAGATCTCGAGTATTACATGAATATATAATAGAATGATATGCAACTTTAGATGAACTTACCCTGAGTAGTGTTTGGAGGGGAAAGTGCCATTGAAGCCAGGAAGTTGAGTGACCAACGTGTTTCTGGGAGCAGCTTCAACAAGCAATATTGCAATATTCAGAAGCAATATGGAAAGGGATAAATTATTGCAAAAGATGAATTTATTCTTGGCCATCATCACAACCACTTTGATGCAAAATCCACAAGCACTTTGATGGAAAATTCAAAAGCTCTTCGATGCAAAATTCAAAAGCACTTTTTCTATCAAACAGGTTGAATATTGTTTAACCATATGAATGGATATATAGAGAAGTTTTAGAGCTATTAATTTTAGTTAATGGTGTGTTTGTGAGAAAGAGAAAGAGAGAGAGAAGACAAGGAGCTTTCTGACAAGAACTTCATGCAAAAAAAGAAAAATGGAGAATCAAGTAGAAGAAGAAAAATTGTTGGCATTTGGCAAAAAAGGCAAAAAATAAAAAAAGAAATTGACAGAGAAATATTCATTTTAATCCTTGTAGTTTAGGTTAAGTAAGTTTAAGGAAATTATTTGAAATACTACCATTTTAATCCTTTGACTTAATTGACTGTTACTTGACTTTGAAAATATGTTGAAATGACAAAACTACCCTTATAAAAATAATTTTAAAGGTATTACACGAACAACTCGACTGTTGAATATGTTTATGTACCAAGTTGAAGGGAAACAGTTTGAATTTAGATCATTATTGTTTGTTTCATGCCTTTTTCATTATTTTTTTTATAGGGGTAATTTTGTTATATCAATATGATTTTCATGTCAATTAACGGTTTATTAAGTCAAAGGATCAAAATGTTATTATTTGAAACAAAAGTCCTTGATTAAACTTCTCTGAAAATAACAGAATTATTGGAAGGAGTGAAAGTTCTTCGCTGTGAAATCTGTACATATAATTCTATGTATAAAAGACAAATATTAAAACTATTAATATTATTAAACTATTATCATATATGATGGATCCTTAAACGTTATTTCAATCTGGTTTGAATGACGTTAGTATTATTAATACAGTACATGATATAATAAGACAGATTTATATTATGTGGTTGTGAAAACCAAGGGCTAGATATGAATCACCAGGTCATTATCAAATGTATATCACAGGATTCTTAAATCAATATTTATTTCTTCAAATAAATAATTAGGTTCAAAATAAATAATTTTAATTATGTGGGTGTGAAAACCAAGGGCTAGCACCAATGGAGCAAGCATGCATGGTCAAGGAAAGGCTTGACAGAGAAGATGAAATTGGAGCCAACTCATGTCCAATTAATATTGTCTTAGTTGTATTAATGATTAAATACTTTTTGATGGAATGAACAGTTTAATTACATGAATTAAGAGAAATTTATTCTAATGGAAACATAATTAAACATTCATTTTGAAATATAATATTATGTTGTCTTAGTTGTCTAAATTGATATGTGCTTTTGTTCTTATATTATAATATTATGGTAAAGTAATAAAATTATCTTACCATCTAAAGACTTATATTTACCTAAAGAGAAAATAATATCCATATATTACATATAATTTTAAGAGTTAGGTCAGACCAGTGACGTTAGCATGTCCAATAGGTTTGAAATCCAGCGAACACACCCTTATGATCTGAGCAAGAAGTCGTGAAGCAACCAGGTGACGACGACAACAATCGATGGCCAATCGAAGTTCAGGGTGATGGGGGTTTTGGTGTGGAGATGAACGTGATGTTGATGGTGGTGTAAGGTGGCGTGGTTGGCATCGGAAGTTGCCAGAATCAAGGAGGAAGCTATCGGTTTTTGCGAAGCAAATAGTTGGCATAGCGACTAGCGACAATCGATGGCCAATCGGGGTTCGTGGTGACGGGGTTTTGGGTGTGGAGATGAACGTGATGTTGATGGTGGTGTGGTGGTGGTTGGCACTGGCTGCCTTAATCAAGGAGGAAGCTATCGGTTTTTGCGAAGCAAATAGTTGGCGGCTACAACGACAATCAGTGGCCAATCGAACTTCGAAATGATGGGGGTTTTGATTTGGAGATGAAAGTGATGCTAATGGTGGTGTCAGATGGGGTGGTTGGTGCTAGAATCTATCATAATCAGGGAGAAAGTCATCAGAATCAGGGTTTTGGTGACCAGGTTTTGCAATTTTAGTGACCTAGTTTGGGCCTTCGACCAATTGGATTGGCGGTTCGCTAATGTTCCACAGATCACTCCAGGTTAATTGATATAGCCGGGTTTATCTTCGGTCTAGACCTGTGAAAGGCCTTGATTCCCAGTCCGATCAATCGAAACGGCTGAGTCAAGCTGGGTTTCAAAACATTGATATATATTGAGTGATATTATATAAGTAAAACCTCTCTATAGTCATAATGGTGGGACTAACTAATTTTATTACTATAAGGAGGTTATTACTTAATAGATGTGTAGTTACAAAAAAAAATTTATTTTATAATTCATGTTTTAGTAGTATAGTATTAGGATTGAAATTCATGTTTTAATAGTTTTAGGCTTTCAAATTCAGTGTTTCAATTGCCTACTTTTGAAACGGACAGAAGATCATGTCTTGGAACTAGCAAATATAAGTGTCCTTAATGGAATTATAAATGCAGTTGCTGCATGGTCAATTGATGTGAAGCCACACACAATTGCCAATTGTTTTAAACATTGCAAGATTAGGACCCCCAATGTCGATGAATTGCAAGTTACAAATTAAGTGGAGGAGAAGAATCAAAGAGTCATAGTAGAATTAAATGATTATATTCAACAACTTCACTACACTAATCGAATAGATATTAATGAGTCTGTTTGTTTGAATGTTTTTAACTATCCTATTCATACTATTTCCAAAATACCAATTTGTTTCCTTAGTCTGAAAATACTATTATATTTTCTTCAACTATTTTAAACCCCTTAAGTTTATTAATTTAACTAAACAGCCCCGAAAAAAAAGTTTAGAAATTGACAAAAACACCCCCACCCACCCACATTTGCCAAATTTCGGCCACCACCGCCAGAGGGTGGTCAGAATCTGGTCTAATGGTGTACTTCTGACTGGATCTGTCTGGTAGTGGATCGATCTATTATTTTTCGGCCAAATCTTTGGCCGTAGCTGGTCATCAACAACGGCCATATCTTTGGCCGACATTGATGACCAAACATGGCCAGATCTGACATTTTCCTACCAGATCTACAATGGATCTAGCTGGAAAAAGCCATCTCGACGCACGACGAGCCAAATCCAAGGTTAGGTTGTGTGCCATATAAGGCATCTGCGGTGGTGGCCAATGGCCAGTCGAAGGGAATTTAATGGGTGGGTGGGGGTGTTTTTGTAATTTTTAATGTTTTTATTACAAGGGTGTTCAGTTATTTAACAAACCTAAGGGGTGTTTTTGTTAATTTTTAAATCATACCTCGTTATTCCCACTCAACTCTAAAACTATCCAAAATACTAAAACAAACGCACAATATATTTCTCAATCATCTAAATGAACAATAAGTCATATATGTTTTATTTGAAGAAGAAATCATTGCTATAATTAGATAAGAATAGAAAGAAAATAATTATGAGTATAATAGTATGGAGATACAAAAAATTTCGTACCAAGAAGTTTTAAACATACTTGAGATGCTAGAAATATTTTGACATTTGACAAAAAGGGCAAAAAAACCAAAAAAAAAAAAGAATTGACAAAGAAATATTCATTTTAATCCTTGTAGTTTAGGTTGATTAAAGTTTAAGGAAATTATTTGAAATACTACCATTTTAATCCTTTGACTAAATTGACTATTAATTGACTTTGAAAATATGTTGAAATGACGAAACTACTCTTATAAAAATAATTTTAAAGGTATTACACGAGCAACTCGATTGTTGAATATGTTTATGTACCAAGTTGAAGGGAATTTAGATCATTATTGTTTGTTTCATTAATTTTTATAGGGCTAATTTTGTTATATCAATATGATTTTCATGTCAATTAACGGTTTATTAAGTCAAAGGATCAAAATGTTATTATTTGAAACAGAAGTCCTTGATTAAACTTCTCTAAAAATAACAGGATTATTGGGAGGAGTGAAAGTTCTTGGCTGTGATATCTGTACATATAATTCTATGTATAAAAGACAAATATTAAAAACTATTAATATTATTAAAATATTATCACATATGATTATGAGTAATGTTATATTTACACCATTCTTTTATACCATTTTTATTATATCATGATGTAGCATATGTCATAACTACACAAATTCTATTATAGTATTAAAAATTAAAAATAATTAAAAATTTATATGATTGTGACATATGACACATCATGGTGTAATGAAAATTGTGTAAAAAAGTGATGTAAATGTAACATTATTCTAAACGTTATTTCAATCTGTTTTGAATTACGGTAGTATTATTAATACAGTACATGATATAATAAGACAGATTTAAATTATTTGGTTGTGAAAACCAAGGGCTAGATATGAATTTACCAGGTCATTATCAAATGTATATCACAGGATTCTTAAATCAATATTTATTTCTTCAAATAAATAATTAGGTTTAAAATAAATAATTCTAATTATGTGGGTGTGAAAACCAAGGGCTAGCACCAATGGAGCATGCATGCATGATCAAGAAAGGGCTTGACAGAGAAGATGAAATTGGAGCCAACTCATGTCCAATTAATACTGTCTTAGTTGTATTAATGATTAAATACTTTTTGATGGAATGAACAGTTTAATTACATGAATTAAGAGAAATTTATTCTAATGGAAACATAATTAAACATTCATTTTGAAATATAATATTATGTTGTCTTAGTTGTCTAAATTGATATGTGCTAGTGTTCTTATATTATAATATAATGGTAAAGTAATAAATTTATCTTACCATCTAAAGATTTATATTTACTTAAAGAGAAAATAACATCTATATTTTACATATAATTTTAAGAGTTAGGTCAAACCAACGACGTCAGCATGTCTAGTAGGTTTGAAATCCAACAAACAAACCCTTGTGATCTAAGCAGGAAACCATGAAGCAACTAGGTGACGACGACAACAATCGGCGGCCAATTGAAGTTCATGGTGATGGGAGTTTTGATGTGGAGATGAAGGTGATATTGATGGTGGTGTCAGGTGGGGTGGTTGACGTTGGAAGTTGCCAGAATCAAGGAGGATGCTATCGATTTTTGCAAAGAAATAGTTGGCGGCGACAACAACGATCAGCGGCCAATTAGACTTCGAAATGATGGGGGTTTTGATGTGAGATGAAGGTGATGTTGATGGTGGTGTCAAGTGGGGTGATTGGCACTAGAATCTATCAGAATCAGGGAGAAAGTCATCAAAATCAAGGTTTTGGTGACTAGGTTTTGCAATTTTAGTGACCCGGTATGGGCCTCCGGCCAGTTGGATTGGCAGTTTGCTAATGTTCCACAAATCACTCCAAGTTAATTGATATAGCCAGGTTTATCTTCGGTTTGGACCTGTGAAAGGCCCGATTCCTGGTTCGATCAATCAAACCGGCTGAGTCAAGTCAGGTTTCAAAACATTGAAATATATATATACGAATTGAAGTAACATTACTCTTTCATTATCATATTATCATCATTTATTAAGTATTTACGGAATTGATTTTTTATATACATTATTATATCAATAATCTTACACTTATAAGGAAATCTTATAAAGATTTTCATACAAAATAAGCTGGCAAAAAATGAATGGAATAGTAAAACAAAAAATCAAATTCATTATATTCACTCTTCTTTTTATTTTTTGCCACATCACTTTATATAGAGATCTTTGTAAAAATTCTTTATAAGTATAGTATTACTCTTATTATATTCATTTTGTGTCACATGACTTTTTATATAGAAGTTTGTATATTTTGTATTATTAATCTAAATTTGTAGTCCATTATTAATTTATCACTTGAATGATGATATGAATACAAATTAAGTACACACATCTAATTCATTCTCTCCAATGAACATCCTCATTTTTTTATTTTTTTATTTTTAAATCTGTAGGTCCATTTTATCTACTAAGAATGCACTACAAGACATTTTTTTTATGTTCTTGTGAGAAAATTGTTAAAATTTTGTCTTGCCATATATTGTTATAGTCAAGAATAACAATAATATTATGCATCCCAAAACTCATATTCAATATGATGTGTAATCCTATGCAGCAATGTTCTGAAACCCGACTTGAGGTATCACCCGACCAAGGGGTTGGGTTTTGGGTTGACTGGTTAAATAGGTGGTCTAACAAGTGCTCAAAAAAATTTAAAATCTAGCAAACATACCCTTGAGAAATACTACCAATCCCTACAAGTTTGAAACCCAACAAACACACCCTTGTGATAATTAGGTTTTTCCTTTTCCCGGCCAAATTCTGACTAATTTCGGCTACCAAAATTCAATCTGGCATCACCACCTGAACCATCGGCTTCCACTCTACAAAACCCATCTAACTCAGCATTTGCTAGCCCCCCGTTCGCCAGTCGTGACTCTTATTGGGTTGATTTTTCCAGCCAAATTTCGGTTGATTCCAACAACCAATATTCAATTCAACACCACTACTTGAACCACCGACCTCCACTCTATAAAACCCTCTAACCCCGGCACTTGGTGGCCCCTTGTTCACTAGTCGTGAGTCGCTTATACCTTGATTTTTTCAATCAAATTCTAGCCAATTCCAGCGTCCAAAATTCAATCTGACACCACCCCTTGAACTAGACCTCCACTCTACAAAACCCATATAACCATGACATTTGGTAACCCCTAGTTCTCCAGCAATCAGGTTAAGGATTTTAGGATAGTTGAAAGTGGTAACCCAGCTCGAAGAAGGCCTCCGGTCTCGATCTAATCGGTTAAACCAGCCAGGCCAAGCCCGGTTTCGAAACAGAGCTATGTAGTGTTGAGATGTTAATAAAATAATGATTTGCAAAATGACATAACAATACTAAAAAACATGACACATCATTCGAGATGTGAATTTTGGAATGTGTATTACTCGAAAAATAAACATCCGAATTTTAATGAATCAATAGGTCCGCACGTGAAATTTTTTGTACAAAACTCGTGTATTTTTTGTACCGGACTAGGATAAAGGTAAACCTCAAGGGACCTAAGGTTAATTCATCCCAATTTTTGAGGGTTTGTAAAATAAATAAGTTCACTTATTGGATATTATTACCTGGTGGATATCTCATCCCGTCTCAAGTGGCAAAAATCTCTAAGTTTGGAAACAAAAATAAGTGGTGCGCATGGGCACAAACCTTATCCAAAATAAAGCGCAAAAAATTGCAAATCACAAAAACTCTAAGTTCATACCACATGCTTTGTAGTAATACGTACCTCAATTATGGAAACACAAAGACATGAGTGCTTCTATTTCCTCTGCTCTCACCACAACGCCTTCACCGGTGGTGCCAGTCGCTACCGTTGGCCGCCGCAGTAAAAGCATTTTCACCTCCAACCCTTTTACTACCCCATATCATCATCGCTGCCGCCGCCACCGTCATCACCCTTTTTTACTACGAGGTAAATTTCATACGCTCTTATTTTTATATAGTTTTTTTTTTTTTTTTTTTAATTTTAATGCGAACTCTCTACGAAAGCCGTCATTCTAGATAAATTTAACGAAATGGGTTAAAAAAATTTCTATTTATTGTTTTTTTTCTTTTTTTTTTTTTTTTTCCCAGTTAAAAATGAATCAAAGAGGACTGAATTGTCTCCTGAACGTACAATGCAAAAATCTGAAGCTGATAAGATTGTTGATGGAATGGATTTTGGTGAGCTTTGCAATGAGTTTGAATGCATTAGCAGCCCCTTAGTAGAATCCACAGCAAGACAACTTGTTCGCGACATCCTTGAGCTTCGCGAGGGCAATCGCTCCCTCGGAACCTATGCAGTTTCTGTGAAGTACAAGGTACTTTCAATTCTTCCTGCACAACGAAACTGTTTTAGTGTAGCACGAATGCAGGACGACACCAAACTAATAATTAATGGAAAGTCTTATAGAAGAAATAGAATTAGTGTATGATCTATCCGAAGCTGCCACCGTTATGAGAATGATGTATAATTACTTTTTAATTAGTTAAAACGATTATTCGATACTTTTTTTCTTTTTTCGGATCATAATTTAAGAAAAGATAACTTCTCGAGTTACCCTATGGAAAAATTCTTTGAATGTTCAACTTCGATCGAATCAGAATAGTTATGTGGCTATTAATTTTTGTTTCTTCTTCATTTGCTGTTAAATCTCATGTTTTGGTAGTAATTGCAGGATCCTGTCAGAAGTTTTAGTGGCAGGGAGAAATACAAAAGACCCTTGTGGATAACAAGTGCTCTGGAGAATCCTTCTGTGGTGAGAAAACAACTATTACTTTGTTCTTCATTGCTCATCTATTCAATTGATTTTCATCACCTTGTGCGTCCATTCAATCTCAACATTATTCAATTTGAAAGTGGAAAATGAAAACGACAGTAAACAAGATCCTGAATGATTGAGAATTTGACATTACAATTGATTGTTCATGTTCTTATTTAGTTTGAATTGGTGTGTCATTTTTGTTCTTGTTGATGCAGACTGTGCAGGAAATGGTAATGTTATCGACTAGTGTCCTGAGTATCAAGTGGACGATAAGGGGGAAACCGAAATCGTTTATCGCGAATGTGGGAGGAGATTTGGTTGTAAAAATCAATTCCAAGTTCACTTTAAACCAGATCAGTGGGCAGGTGATTGAGCATGAAGAAATCTGGGATTTGTCAGCTTCATCCCCACTCGCTCAATCATTTTTCTGGGCGTCGCGGCGTTTATACGCCACTACTGAGGCAGGAAAAGATTTTGCCGATCTTATCAAGAACTTGAAAAGCCGAATTTCAACTGCACAAGAGAACTTGGAGATTTATCCTGACCCTTCTGGTGATCCTACAAAGGTGAGTTTATGCTTGAAACTATCCTGAAAGTTCTGCTTTGGTTCCAGGTTCAATGAATAACATGAATGGATACTCTTTTATCTTTAGAGATAAAAAAAGGGAGTAAACTTTTTTGTACCATGTCGTGCTATTTTTTTCAAACATTTCTGGTTGTTTTGATGGAAAGAGATGGAATTGTTCAAGCAAATGTTTTTAAGAGCATAGTGTCAAACAATCAGGTGTAACCTGTTGAGTTCTAACGCCACGAACTAAAATTGAGTTCTAACGCCACGAACTAAAATTAACCACTTAACCCTCCCATTCCTTTCCAATGTGGGAATCTTAACATTTTCCCTTCTATGCTTCAAGGACCCAACATCCATGTTGGCACACTTTGGATGGCTTCACGCTGGGTGGCCTACTCTAGATAACTTCACTTACTGTCTTTCAACGGTAGCCCTCTCCTAGGTCGTCCCTTCTGGAATGTGGGTTCGGGTGGGGTTTGGCTCCAATACTAATTGATGGGAACCTAAGCCTAAACCTTGAGTCAAGGGCTTAGATGGTTGGGTAGAACTCACCCTGGAAAACCGACTTCCCAAAGGAGAGTATTCAAATCCTTATAAACCACTTAACCCATTCCTTTCTAATGTGGGATCCTAACACCTTGCATCCTAAAATTTTTCTTCGAAGTTTAATTATATTCTTTCATTGTCAATTAACTTCATGCATTTTTACTTGCTATTTTTTCAGTTCTTCCAAAGAGATGACAACTTCCAGGGAGATTTGTACCAGATTGCTCTGTTTTTGGCAATCTCTATTTTGTTGTACAGTTCCTGAGGACAACTTTGTGAAACCTGCCTGCTTCTTGGCTCTGTAATTGCAGTTATAATTGTAATTATCATATATTACATATTAGTTAATAATTGTAAGATTTTGAGTATATCTTTATAATCACATCAATTTTTTTTTTTTTTTTTTTCTGTTGGTGGGTGGTGTGGAAATCTGGGTATGAAATATATAGTTTTTATTTGTAAGTACTTCTCTCAATTATTTGAGTTCTAGTTTGTATGCTAATGAGCATTTTGTTCAAAGATGTTTCGAGAGTTGGAGATTCATTTGAAAGATGAATAGATATCTAACTATCTCCGGGTGATTGAATAGTTTGATAAAGACTCTTGGGTATATTACTCAAAATGTCATAAATTCGAGTCCCTTCCTCTGTTTTAAAAACCAGCTAGACCAGCCTGTCGGACCAGTTCGACCGGGACCCGATAGCTTCTCCGGTCCAGTTCAGGTCTTAGGGGTTTTTGTAATATTTCAAAATTATTAAGGGTTAATTTGGTAATTTTATAGGGGTGTTTTAGAGATGTGTCAAAAGTTTAGGGATTAATTAGTAAATATTTGGGGTGTCTTTGAAATAAATATGTAATATATTAAAATTTAGGGATTATATGTAATTTTTTTAAAATAAAATTGCCACTGACATCATTGGTCCCAACCGAACAATCTAACCGGTTGGACCGGTCAACCCGTGACCCAGGCAACAAAATAGATTGCCCTCCGGTCCAAGTTTTAAAACAATGGTCTCTTTTCGATTGCTAATAAAGGATAGCTACTTACAGCTAGTTCTAAGGTCAAGGAGGATTAGCTGAGCATCATAAACTGATACGGATACCATTGGTCATAAAAAAAAAAAAAAAAAAAAAAAAAAAAATGAATAGATGTCACAAATAGGATAGATTTTTATTTTGTGATATTTTAAGGAGAGATTTCGAACTGTGATTTTCATAATTTTAAAAGAAACTTTATCGTCTTTCAAAGTCAGGAAAGTTTTGAAAGGTAATGATACCCCAAATGAAAGCTACGGTGCCAAGAAAGTGATGTTTATCTCATATGAACGCTAGGAAAGTAACGTTACCCCATTTGAAACCTACAATTTTCTTAATTTTAAAGGAAAATTTTTTCATCTTTCAAGATCAAGAAAGTAATGGTACTACTATGATGTCAAGAAAGTGACTTTATCTCATATGAACCCTTGGATCATAATCCAAGGAGGAGATTTTTATATCTTTCGAAACCAGGTTAGTAACATTACCCCAATATGAAACCTATGATACCAAGAAAGTTACGTTGCAAACCTATAGAGTATGATCCAAGAGGAGATTTTTATAGTCTTCCGAAACTGGGAAAGTAATGTTACCCCATATGAAACCTACCATGCCATGAAATTGACGTTATCTCATATGAATCTTTGGATTATGATTCAACAGGAGATTTTTACGCCTTTTGAAACGAAGAAAGTAAGTTACCCCATATGAAACCTACGATGCCAAGAAAGTGTCGATATCTCATACGAACCATTGGATTATGATCCGAAAGTTGATTAAATCACGATCCATAAACAATCAAAGCATTAAACAACAAAGTATTTCCAATAAGTACCAAATACGCTTTGACAATAAAAAAAAAAAAAGTCTGAAATTAGCCCAGAACTTATAATAAGAGAGATTTTCTATTACAACTTCATTGTTCTCAATTCCATATTGAGCCAAATGGTCTTGAAATCACTCAATAAAAACGAAAACACTATTATGACAGTAGCAAAGTAACGTTACCTCTAGTACGTTAACAATAACCAATCAAAATATGATAAAGGCCTTAACAAATGATCCTCAAATCAGCAACATTTTTTTCCTTTTCGACTAAAAAATCCTCCTGAACTCACTACTTGCATGTATACCGAGAACTCAAGAACTTAGGACTACTACTAAACCCTACAACTCATCGCAGTAACTACTTATCCATAGAACTAAGAACATGTCTAAATCTTCCGATGGAAGACAAATATTTCTGAAAGAAGACAGGAAAATCATCGCCCAAGATAATGTATAAAACATAAATCCAAATTAAACACTTTATTGACCAGAATAATTAGAAACAACGGATTAAAAAAAATCAATTCATGGCTTGTATTCAAGAATAAATTATATCGAGCAAGCTTCCTGTTTTTGTTAACTATGGTACAACAAATTAGAAAATGCTGTACCAAATTGATCCAAAAGCTAATGTACACAAAAAATTTGCAGCAAAGCAAACAATATTGTCAATAACGTTAAAAAATTTCCAACTTTCAAACCTATAGCTGAAGAAAGATTGTGAGAGCCAACAGAATATACTGTGCCGGTTTTTTCATCCCTCACCTTGATGCTTGAAGAGCCTGAAAGCAACCATAACAGCATATATGTAAATCAGTATCTGACAATAAACTTTATGCTCTTATAATAACTGAGCTGGCTATGACAGAGAACAGCATGCGGACACACCACTGTTAACAAATAACAAGATGTGTCTACAAGATTTGCTCAAAGTTCCAGGACCGAGTTATTGCATAATGTTAAGCAACATACAGGCAGACATGATTCATATATAGTGCAATTTTCAATGATCTGGAGATGGGAAAATCGGCTGAAAGATGCGGCGGTTTCTACCCTGATTGGTTTCCTCTTGAAAAGAAGAACTAGATTAATTGCTTCTAAAGAACTATGCTTAAGCTCCCTTTTCCATAGTTTCACATTCGTAATAACACCTTCACTGTAATCAAAATGGAGCAACTGCTAAATAAAGTTCATAGATTTTATGATCTATATGTACTTGAATGCATGTGTACGCTAAGCACTCGCTAAGTTCTGGTACATAAGTCTGCTAGAGGAAACCCCACAAGGTAACGTTTGTTAATATCAAAGGTACAAGTATTTCTTTGATTAAAATATCATTATTTTTCTAAAAATGTTGCAATTACTTGGCGTCGTAAATGGTTCTTGAGCCTTGCATTCATGCTTTAAGATTAACCATAAAAGTAGGTGAGCAATTAGACGCATGTCCATGGAAGAGCAAAAGAGTAGAAGACAAGCATCTACACAAATAGCATTGAAGACCAAGCATCCACCATCAATATAGCAACACATCCCATGGTTCAAGATACAACCCAGTAGAGAAAAGGTTGGTTCTTAAAAATACACAGAGAGCATCCTAATTACATACTGAAGAAAAGATTTTCAGCACCATGCAGATATTTCATTGAAATATAAATGGTACTCACAATTATAGTCAGTCCATCCAATGGTCTGATTTGCTACATCATATACAACTAGTTTACCAGAAAGCACCAAATCTGCATAGAAAGAATTCTAAAAATTAATGGACGAACAATGGTGTGCAACCAATCATCTTCTACTTCTCTTTCGTTGTGTAACATAATCCATTGTTAGTCAAATCATCTATCATCGAGGACCGGAGAGTTATATTTTATTGTCAGTCATAAGTATAAAACTTAACCACAAATAAAAATTGTGCAGCACAGCCTATATAACAAGTAAATGAGACAATAATTTAAATGCATCATTTCATTGGTGGACTACTTATCCCTCAAGTATCATAAAGAAAGTATTTTGACGATTAGAAACTTCATGTTTAACTTGCCTAAAGCATTATAATGGCAAATTATGAGTGTCTAATTTGAACAGTAAGCTTTAGCAATCAAGATTCAAGGATTAAAGCCACAACAATAATCGTGTGCTAAACTTAATTGATGGCTAATTTGGTATGTTCTACCTACATTGACTGAGCAAGAAGGAAACATTAATTTTTCAATAAGCAATTCTAGACGGTACCTCCCAATAAAATCAGCTCCCTCCCATCACGACTTTGAAGACCACCGTTCTGCCAACCAATACACCATATATTTTCCTGTGGAAGGTCATGAAAACAGTATATTAATGGAACACTCAATGAAAATAATATAAAAATTCTGAAGATGGAGTCTTCATTAAGATACAAAACTGTGCAAAGACCACTCCAAAAAAATTGATAAAAAAATAACAATGATAATTCCCTACAAAAAAAAATTTGCAATTTTCTGTTTCTTACAACTGGAAGAACAGAATTAACAATCTTTTGTTGATAATGGTGACTGTCAATAGATTATCTATAAAATAATTTTATGAACTAGTTCACGGATTTGAAGCTTACAAAAACACTGATAACAGCGACTTCTTACAACTTCTATGAGCCAAACACAATTAATAAAGTCACAAAGAGGTTTGCAAAACTACCAAAATTGAACACCATGCGCAGGTCATTCAGAAGATTATTTGATGTATGTAAGAGCATCTAGGTAAACGGATGCACTATAAACAAAAAGTTTTTTCAAAATGGTGAAATACCTATTTTCGAGAAAGCCAAGTAAACAATAAATTTCATATCTAGATTGGATTTCCATATATCAATTAAAGTAAATTGTAGAGCAAAGAATCAAAATGACACCATTGTGAGTAATACTCCTTCACGAATTACATAGATTGAATAGATAATTCAAGTCAAACACAAGTTAGATGGTTAAGTTAATCTACAATTTCTGTCTGATATTAGCCTGATTAGTACCATCAAAGGTCTATAACTGGTGCTTCCTGCACTAACTAACTACAAAATAAACCATTACACAAGCATGCCAATCCAAACACTACCAAGATGCCAAGTAAGAAGAAAATTACATAGTTAAGGTATACTGACACAAAGGAGAAAGAGTTAATATTTCAGAATAAGATATCTAGAAAAGTAGAACAGGAACTCCGGACTAACATATCTAGATTAGAAACTGAAAGTTCAGACACTATTCTTCAAAATCAACGGAATATTACTTTCCATGTAGTATTTCTAAAGAATAATGAGTTTAATACATACATGCTCAATCTTAAGCACTTAAGAGAAACAAACTTGACAGCTGATCATAAATTCAAGCATAGCACATGAAGATTATCACTAAAATTATAAAAAAAAACTTTACTTACACGAATTTTGAAGAAATAATCATGAGGGTAAGCCGTCAAAGTAAGAGAACCATCAAAATGGAAAACAACTGGTGGAAAAGCATCGTCAACACTGCCATAATTGTGCAAAGAAACAAAATGAGGAAGATCTCAGTAAGAACATTGAAGTACTACTCAAAAACTGATGATGCAACACCAATTCAGTAGTTCAATGCATTTAGACAAGCCCAAGAGCAAAATATTGTAACAATAAGCACCACAAATGCAACAATGATGGCGTCAAAGACAAAACAGCAATACTAAGCATTGCTAGAAACAGAAAATACTTACTTTCGGGTGAACTCAAAACAAGAAAACTGATCCTCAATAGTGTGCATTTTCAATCCAGGCTGCTTATCCAAAATCTAAACTATAGAAAAGATATTATGTTATTAACATATTCATGAAAAAAATTAGAATTTGTAAGTGGTAGAAAGTTTCACGTACCTTATCCATCATTGGTTCATAGACCACCTGTGGAAGATATGCCAAAGTTGTACCACTGTCTATTATTGTTCCTCTCTGACTTCCAGTGTCAAATAAATATGTTGGCAGATCTAACATACTACCACCCACCTCAATTGCCGTCAGTTTAACATTGTAATGAGGCCTGAAATTGTTGACAGAACTATCACTATGAAAAATCACTGAACCAAGATCCCCTGATCAAGGATATAGAAACCGAAGCTTTAAACCAGAACTCAATGAAAGTGAAAACACAAGTAAAGCAAATATAACCAAAAGTTCTACAAATCCTAATCCAAAGCTCATGTACTCATAACAATGGCTTAAACTAAAATATAAGGATGAAATCAGAGTAATACAATATATTCAATAACAGATATGCGCCATGAAAGGTCTTGCATATCACTTGTACTTAATGTTTTCTTTTGTAAATTTTTCAGGAGGAGAAAGCTCCCTTTTCTTGAATTAGAAGTGATCCATGATAAGCAAGTAAATCAGAAGCTCCGTTTTTAGAAACAGTGTTTTACGTTCTGAATGATCAAGATTCATACAATAGAGAATAAGCATCAATAAATGTCACCTCGAATTGCACATATCGTATTAAGATTTTCCTTAAGTACAATGTGCTGAACAGTAAACATCCCACCAGCACAGGTTCGAATATACTATGATGCACAGTCCAAGACATGTACAAACTCCATTAATTCAATATCATCGATCCGCATAAATGACTAAAATATAAGGTGCCTATAATATGTAAGACAACGTATTGTGTCAACTCTTTTTAACTAAAACATAAAAATATCCTAGTCCTTTTTCCCATACCTGTATGGATAACAAGCCATCATTCATAAAAACAATAAATAGCACCCAAATGAAGAAAGTTAAGTTAGATTCGCATACATATTTGCTACTAATGGAGTTGTTTTAACAACTGGTTGCACAATATCTCCAATGGCAAAGATTCCACCTCCTTTTACAACATCCAAGCAGTGTGCAAACTCCTTTTTGACTTTTCCAGCAGCAGCCAGCTGTGAAAGCATGGATGAATTTGCTTGTCCAAATCCAAGTATCCCATCTACAGCTGCTTCAGAAGATGAACCTAGGTCCCCAGTTTGTTTATTGCCGCAGCTATCCAGCAAAAGGAACTTTTGTTATATGTACTATTATAACCATAGTTTATTTAACTGGAAAAACAAGATTCTCAAGCACATACGAAAGCCAGAGAACAGCTCTCAAAAGTTGAAACCGTTTGGCACTAACATAAAAACATGTAATTTAATGGGATACGGAGAGGGGAAAATGAATATAATATTGAAGAAAAATAAAAAAACTGAATTATAATTATCAATGAGATTAACCGAATAAATGCAAGACCATCAAAGAAGTAAGAAGAGAAAACAAGATACTAGAAAATTATTCACAACTGAGGATATAATCTTATTCTGTGTCTTATAAAATGCATCTACTGCTTGGATTTAGAATTGACATTGTCAAACTAGACAGATTCCACATCAATCAATCGATAACGATCTATATTTTAAAGTTTGAAAAGAACTTTTCTACTTTAAAGGTCTCCGGAAAATAATGTCCCAATTTCCTTTTTTATTCAAAATGTACCACGAGCCAAGGACTAGGGGCCTTCATGGAGTCCATGAGAAAAAAAGATTACATCAAAGCTCAGGTTGATGAGACTTTTTAGTGCATGATTAAGTTTGTGAGGAAACAATTCAAGAAATTTGTATCTTATATAAAAAACATGACACCATTGTGACTGAAATGTTAGAGAATAGAATATGTTGTTGTATATGAAATGAGTTCCCTGCACAACATAACCTCTAGTTGATTGAACTACAGTCCTAGGCCACAACAGATGAACATCATTATAAAACCATTTTACACATTCATACACCAAAGCCTCCCAGTTTAAAGAGAGAGACAATAAATATCATAATATTGAAAACACTGACTCACCCAAATATTACACTTGCATTTAATGGTGAAGTTTCATGGTTTCCACTTGCTTGTTCTAGCTGAATAACATCCTCCACAAAGTCTCCAGAAGTAGCACTTCCATCTCCATAAGCAACAGAATATTGGCAGCGCACCCCAGGCTTGCAACCAGAGAGTTGACCACCGTACTGGTCAACGCAAAAAGCATCACCACAATTAACCTGACCTGAAGTTTTAGATTTCGCTGGATCGAATAGAGTTAGTTTTATCTGCAGAACAAGATCACAATGACAAATATCTTAGAAATAAAAGTTCACCAGAATTCAAAAGACCAAGTACAATAACAATTAATTCTTCAAGTTAATATGCATTAATATGACACATTTGACCCAAATGTGGATAAAAAAGTTCAGTTGAGGAAGCATACACCAAGGTCACTTTTTGTGGGACACCTATCGCAGCCAACACAATTCACCCATAAAAGGTCACTTCCCGTATCAACTTGCACGTAATAGTCCTTTGATGGAGTTCCCAGACCAATTTTAGTAAAATAAAGCCTAATCAATAAACAGACTGAACAATATTAGTACCTGAAACACACTACACATGCATATGTTTGTTTGCAGGAAGAACGCTTAAAATTGTAGTAACACATATAATAACGCCAGAAACAACACTATTAGTCTTATATTTTTGCCGTCAAACACCCATAATATTTATTGGGCTGACAATTAGCAACTTTTTACCTTTTACCCCAATGACGACATAACAAGATACTCATAAGTTTGAAGCAATTCCAAGAAACCAAATGAAAACATCATGAAATTTATACAGAAGCTCTTTTTTAAATGAATGTACCAAGTCAACCGCTTACACAAAGCAGAAGAATTAGAAAAACATGCGCAAATGCATCTTTAACATAAATAAACATTATTTCTTCTAAAACAGAGAACATAAATGCAAAGAAGTATGCATATAAACAAAAAAAATCATACAGTTGTAAGGATAGAGCTATCGCATCTAAGTCGAACATATACATTATACCCGAAAATATTTCATCAATACAAACCATAAGGATAATTAAGGGCTTTCTCGGATGAGAAAGAATTCTCCAACCCATTTAGCAAACACAAGTTCAAAACACACCCCCAGCACCCCACCAAAGCCTTTAAAATTTAAAAAAAAAAAAATGAAAATCATATTTGCAGCTAGATCCTAGATGGACCTGAAGAGGAACCAAACTCTATCTTGGTGGAACAAACCACATGCCTAAGCAATCGACTAACCCCTCGGAATTATTAAAAGTAATTACCCTTAAGCATAATCTAACATCATTCTACGCCAAATCTATTTGAAAACAATCATGAAAATTATATAAACAAATAAACAAGCTAGCAAAAAGAATTCATATGCAAACTTATTAAGGTTAACTACCCTTAAAGACAAACATAAACAACATCTTTCTAAACCAAATCCAGCTGAAATCAATCGTAAAAATTACATAAACGAGCTAACGAAAGAATATATTTACTAACTTATTAAAGGTAATTACCCTCAAAGATTAGCATAATTAGGATATTTCTAAACCATATCCAGCTGAAATCAATCACAAAAACATAAAAACAGATACAAATATACAAACACGTGACCCACAGAATAACCAAAACTAAATCTTCAAAATCAAATCCATCAAAGAATCAACATTTACAAACAAGCAAACACATAAAACAATCTAAATACATCACAAAAACATACCCAGTTGCAGAGGGGTGGCCATTGCCCCCCAAAGGAACATCAACGGCTGCCAAAACTCTTCCATGGCGAAGAGAATCATGTTCCTTAAGAGCACTGAAGCTCCTCTCTTTGCCACCCAACTTAAATTTATTCTCAACTTTAAACACATAGTTCCCAGAAACACCAACGCCACCGCAAGCCACCAACAGAACCACCGCCAGAACAACAGCCACTGGGAGCCGCCTCAAACCCATTCCACCGCCAAGATTTTGTATCCTTTTTGATGGGTTTTTGAGGCCCTTTTTGCTCCTTTTTTTTGTGGGGTTATTGGGAAGAAGAAGGCAAACCCATGAAAGGAAAAGATTCAAAGAAAGAAAATAAACGACTAAGCGCGTTTTCAACGGCAGACAACAGAACTTTTTGTGTTGTGGTAAAATGTAATGAATGTTATATTATGTCGTCGGGTATTTTTAGTAAATCTCCTTCTTGTACATTGGGCTTCTTAGATTTGTATACGACACGATACAGACATGACAAAAGTCTTAGGTGGTGACAACGATGTCTTCAAGTCAAAATCAAAAATTTTAAATTCTTTTCATAAAAAATCACCGATGGACTGAGGTAAAATATTGTGTCACGCCTCGGCCAGATCCGCAAAATTTGCTTTTTATTTCGGAAGAACGAGAACGACATTTTCCCACCCAAGGTTTGGTGAAATGACACTCCCCACCCTTCAAGTTTCAAAATAACACTTTCTCACCCTTTGTTAGGTTTTGTTATGTTTTCCATTAATATTTTATTTAAAAGACGAAAATACCCTTAAATATTTGACTTTATAAATTTTTCATTATTTTTTAATTAACCAAAAAATCAACTATTAAAAAGTCAAAAAAGAAAAAATAATTAACCCCATCCTAAAAACTTAGGAATAATGTTATAAAATTGTTTAAAATTAAATAACCTTAATATTTATTTATTTATTTATAAGGTCATCAATGTCTCATTACTATTATTCAATAATCTACTAAATTTATTTGATTTCTTTATTTATAATATCATCAATATCTCATTACTATTATTCAATAAACTACTAAATTTATAATGTTTTTCATAATATAATGATTTTCACTTCACTAATTAATATAAAAAATCAATATTCATAATTAATTAAATAAACAAAGGAAAAAATATATCTTTATATTTAAACTAATAAATAATTGAGTAAAAATTTTAGCTTAGCTAAATTTTAATTTATAATAAACTATTTAAGGGTATTTTTGCTATTTCGATTAAATATTAACAGAATCTAACGAAATATGGGGAAGTATCATTTTGAAACTTAATGGGTAGAAAAGTGTCGTTTTGCCAAACCTTGGGTGGGACAATGTGGTTCTCCCTTTTATTTTTAGACCCTTTTGGTTGGGTTTTATCTATTCATTCAACTTTTTCGTAAAAGTTATATTTTCATGAATCATTCTCTAATAAACTCTTCTTTTATAAGTTCTACTTGAATAGGCCGTGTCAAATAGACCATTTAGTTATGGAGACCGAAGCTTTTATGAACTGGATTCCCTGCTCCTTTCTCTAATAACCTGAGAGGTCTTTTTTTTTTTTTTTTAAAAAAAATCTATGAAGTAAATAATTTTATTATTATATAAAAACATTGAGCTAATCATAAGGGTTGTTTATAAAAATGATTATGTCTTCAAGTTTATGAACTTGAAAAAACAAAAGTCTTAGGTTAGTATAATACTATACCAACAACCCTCTCTCACCAACTTTCTCTCACAACCCTGACGTGACAGCTCGTAATTGGTCAGTTCACAACAGATCTCACATAAGTCCTACTAATTAATTGTGAGTTGTTACGTAAGGTTATGAGAGAAAGTTTGTGATAAATGATTATTGGTATAGTATTTTCCTAGGTTATGACAAATTGACAATGACTATGTCTTCAAGTTACTCAAGTTTTATCACTGGATTGCATTGTATATGTCAAGTCGATAAAATTGGATGGTATTTTTGTAGAGAAAAGAAAATGGATAGATTGTTGTTTTTGTTTTTAAATTGCACGCAAACATTCTTTACTCAAAACATATCCATTTATTTATGAGACCCAGATACTTAATTATAAATTGAATCTTAAACTCCTTTTCGCTAGAGATGTATGTTAATTATAACATTATCCTTATAAACCCTTTTACATGATGTGAATAATTTTTTTATACTATAATTTTAACCTTAAGAGGGTTAGTCTGACAGCCAAGAAGATTTGTTCATTTCCTTGAGTTATTGGATTTAAACCTTAAAGTCACTTACCACCGTAACATTATGACGTACCTTGATCCTTTGAGCTTATAGGGTAGTCAATAGACCTTGAGAATTAGTTGAGGTGCGCGTAAAGTAGCTTGAACACCCCGGTTACAATATATATACATAACAAAAAGTTCATATCATGGATAACGTTTTACATTTTCATAATGTAGATGAACCCTAACACAAGAAATGGCTAATATTAAAATAATTCTCCAACAATGTTGATATGAATCCAATAAACTGTTTTCTTGACCCGCTTTTCCTAGCTTAGGAATGATGTCGTGTTTGGCTTCAAAGAATCCTATTTTTAACAATGTATCATCTTCTCCGACACCATTGCCTAAGTCCTTGAAGAAAACTATTTTTTCAATAATGTGCATTTGTGGTAAATGAATATTTTTGCATAAACCACCACTAGGTGGTATGATGGTAAAAAAATAAAAGATAATCTAACACGGCCTTCTCAAGTTTGAGTCCCTATTTGATGGTAAAAGAATAAGAGGAGGATCTAACAAGGTCTTCCAAAAAATGATCAAACATAGTTTTCTAAGTTCGAGTCCTCTAAAAGGTAAAAGAGCAAGAAAATGATCTAACATAGTTTTTCGAGTTCAAGTCCCCACAGTTGCTATTAGAAGTAACCACTGGAGCTTACACAGTTGATAGTTTTAAGGTCTTAAGGGATTAGTTGATTTATACATAAGTCGACCCGGATACCTCCGATCATCCCAAAAAAAAAAAAAAGTTACATATACAAAAAGTTCATATACCATATATATAATTATCTAATTAAGACGTCTTAATATTAATTTCATCGGAATAATATTGATTTATCTTATCAAAGTGAAATAATATTTTACCCCAATAAAGATAATTTATATGTTACGTATGCATTTTGATAAAAGCACATCGTGCTTGGTTTGTGGATTTGTTTATAATTTTATGCTTTGGCTTTTGCCGTTGGAACACCTCCTTTGCTTTGCTTGTTAGTTGTTTCTTCACGTGCTTGTTACTCTCTTCTCTTCCTCTTTTCGCTTTATTAGGTGGCGTATTAAATGCTGGTAAATATCACCTTAAACCCCTTATATTTATTATACTATATCCACCCATAAAATTTTTCCAAATATAAAATTGAGTTAATATATATTTTCCCACATCATTTTTATAAATATAAAGATTGAGTTCATATATCTCCACAAGATATCATTAATTAACAGTTTCTCCCTTTTTTACTCTCTATTGTCACTTTTCTATTAAGGTTTTCATCATTAGAATAACATGTTTTATACTTGAATTGTTAAATTAATCATCAAAATCTTAACGAAACATTAACAACTCTAATTTGATATGAATGATAAATTTCAAGAGAAATTTGTGATGTTATTGAAATGATAAGGGTAACTTTGCCATATAACCAACCTTCAGGGGTCTTATAGATTTTTCTAATTTAGAAAAAGAAGAAATAAAATGATATATAATAATTGATACGTAGGGTGAATGATATAATAAAGTGGAGGTAAAAAAAGGGGGTTGAATAGATATGTAAATATTGTATGGACCTAATTGATATTATTTCCACCCAAACTTCCATTTGTTCATAGTACAAAGTACTTTGTTTTGAAGTCAATATCCTTAGATTTGTTTCTGTTTCGAAACTTCCTCATCGATATGTGGGTCCAATTATCATTTATTCAATAGGTGTTAAATGTTTTATTAGATTTATTAAAGCATTTATTTAATTAAGTTCAATTTTTTCCACCCTTGAAGAACGGTAAGTCCAAATAAATCTAATTATTTTTAAAAATTACTAAATATCTTGGAAATTATTAAAAATTCGTAAAATTAAAAAAAATTCGAGATTATAAAAACCATTTTTGTAAATGTATCAAAAAAACTCCCTTTATTATAGGAGTGTATAATAGTTTTTTAAAAATGGCGAAACACTTAAAGATTTAATAGTTTTTACGTAAAATTTAATTATTTCTTTTAATTTTGGATGAATATATTAGTGTAATTATAAAATTAAAAAAATAAATCAAAATTCATTTTAAGAGATCATTTGCTTTTTAATATTTGGATAAAATGCTAAATTTCATTAATATTGAATTCCCAATACACCCAATTTTTTTTTTTTTATGACCGAGGGTATTCGAGCCAGCTTATGCACACCTCAACTAATCTTCTAAAATCCTGAATTGAATAATCAGATAAATCCCCTTTCGGTAACTATCCCTATTAGTATCTAGGGAGATTCTAACTCAAGAACCAATTGACCCCTGTTGGACCCCTTTGCATCCAAATCTTCTCGTATATGAGAAGAAAAAAAATGGCACAATGTTACTACATTTATGAGATATGGGTGAGATGTCAAATCCCAACTTATGGATGATTAGAAATGGTAACTAAATTTGTGCATTAAAAATCCATGTGAATGTTGAATTTATAATAAAAGTTGGGGCATAAATGGATGAATTGGGTCTCTCCTCACATGCTATGTTTCTAAACTTTAGCTTATATTCTACAATAAGCTTTGGCACCTTTTAGCATCAAGTTGCTAAGGTTCTATTCTTAGTTTAAATTGGGAACTTTTTTTTTAATTTCTCTTTTATAATTAGTATAATTATACGTGTCAAATGGTTGGACGGTATGTATGGACCTGTCTCATCGAAGAATGTATAAAACTCAATTTATTATCTCTTTTCTAAGATACATATATACTAAAGTAAAGATGCCTATTGGATTAAATTGATGTGATATTTGTAACGATAATTATGAGACTAAAATAGGTGGTTTAGTTGGAAATTCAATTTAATATGGACAAATTTAAACAATAATAAAATTAAAAATTTATAGTATTGTATTTTACTAGTATATTTCCAGGTTCTTTTTAACGCGTTTTCATATTTTGAAAATATTAAATAATAGCTTAAGGTTCGTTTGGCACATTATTTTTACTCATATTCTCAAAATACTTGTTTGGCACAGTATTTGAGAAATATTAGTATGTTTTTTAATTAATTTTAGACACCCTAAGTTTATTAATTTTATTAAATACCCCCAGAAAAAATTTAAAAATTAACAAAAACACCCCCACCCACTCATACTTGCTAGATTCCGACAACCACTGTCGGTGGTAACCGGAATCTGTCACAACGGCCTACAAACGACCGGAACTAGCCGGTAATTCACCGATATGGCCTTTTTCGGTCAGATCCACAGTGAATCTGGCCGTCGTTGATGGTCAACAACGGCCATATTTTTGGCCGTCGCTGATGGCCAGATCGCCGAAAAAGTTCATATCGATGCTCTATCTGCCATATCTGATCGGTCTGCGTTATAACGCCATTTTGCAGCAAGATTCCAGCGATAGTGGCGGAATTTGGCACTGCAGGTGGGTGGGGGTGTTTTTGTCATTTTACAAAATTTTTACATAATTGGGGTGTTTAGTTAAATTAGCAAACCTAGGGGTTTTTTTTGTAAATTTTTAAATTTTACCTCGTAATACTCTCCTATTCAACTACCCAATATTATTCCCAAAATAATAAAACAAACGGACCCTTCATTATCAATGTCATAAATATAGGTTGAACTTGAAAGTAAGAAACTTAAACTTGATGTCTTACTCCATAGGCTAAGTTCATACCAAGTCAAGTCAAGAAAATGAAACTTCAAAGTAAAGAAATTAATGGCTCCGTTTGGTTCACAATTTTATGTTTTTGGGAAAAGTTTTTTGAAAAAAGTTAAAAAAAAGTTGAATTGGACGGGTATTACGATGTAGGATTTATAAATTCATAAAATACCCCCTATGTTTGTTTCTTTACAAAACACCCCTTATAATAAAACATAAAAAGTTAACAAAAACACCCCTAATCCACCCTCAAATACGGACAGTCAACCACCACCGTCGAAGGGTGGTCGGAGTCGCCGTAACAAAAACATTAAAAATATTTAGGGGTATTTAATTGAATTAACAAATTTAGGGGGTTTAAAAAATATTGAATAAAGTTGAATAATATTGTGAGTTTTTTGGTATTTTACTGTTTAACTTTTTTGGGAATACTAAAAGTAGTATTCCCAAAATCCAACCAAACGGAGCCAATACTTTTGAGTTGTGGATTTTTATATTTTGAAACAATCCGTGGCTTTCTACCTCCACGTGACATTGCTTCGTCAAGCTTTTCACCTACTCCGAAAAATATATTTTTTTTTTTTTTAAATAAAAGTTAAACTTAACATCAAAATTGTTAAATAAATGACTTAAGATTTGATAAAATGTAAGATTGGTAGATATATATCTTAATTATTAAATGAAAGGTATCTTATAAAAATAACATTGGAAAGTAACCCCTCAACCTTTTCAATCTAAACAAAACGATATTTTTCTAATGTATTGTTCTAGGAATATTATAACTATATACCTAACTTATCTCTCTTCATGACGGAACTAGATAAAAATATTAGATGTTGTTAACCACCCCTGGGTCGTCGAGTGAAGCGATAGAGATTCTTGGTTATATTATTCAAGGGTTTTGAATTCGATTCCCCTCGTTTACTAATAGAGGTGTCATTGGAGGGTTTACCCGGTCGTTAAATTCAAAGTTCAGAAGATATAATCGAGATGCATACAAACTGACTCAAACACCCAATATATATATATATATTGCTTTGTAATATGAATGTTTAGTGATTTTCCCATTAAATTATATGCTTTGAATACTCCAAAACTTTAGCAAATTAATTATAGATTTTGCTTATAATTTATCCTATGATAATAATAGTGTGCCTTGGAATGATGTGGAATGTTTAGGAAGAAACATACAAATAGAATAAATATAATCGCTTGTGATGTCCACTATGTTGATAGTGTGACATTATATTATATAATGGAATGTTGATTATAACAAGATAAGAATATATATAATTATTTAATTTGATGAGAAAATATAAAATATTATAGGGAATACTATGTTACTCAGAATCATGAGCTGATAAATTTATGCTTTAAGTGAGCTTTATATCCCTTATTTATCTCTACAATTAATATGATTAGTATTACTTAATGATCAACCATATGTATCATACTTATCAACTTTTGATACACGTGGTATCGTGGATGTGTAAAACAAAAGTAAAAATAAATGATGGCATAATTTTAATAATCTTAATGAAAATTATATTGAATAATAGACATCGGATAATATTTTTTCGACATCTAATTTTATTTCTAGAATTGATATACTAAAAGTTATAACAATCTTAAACAAAACCCTAAGCACGAACCAAGGGATAATTACCAAATTACCCTCATGTTTCAAAGTTTCAATGTTTTATATGATGTAATGGAACCATCATATTGTTCTAGTTTTCTAGCAAAACTCAAGTTTTCATGGGCTCAGATCCTGAATTCCAAGCAATAAATTGGGCCCATTTAGGCCCATAGGGACTCCAATATGACAAAGATTGCTTGATTTCAATAACTCTTTAGGCCCATTAAGGGTTCCAATTTTATGTATTCACTAATATGAAGTTCTTTTTTTTTTTCCCCCATTTTATACAATAGAAAATTTTAAAAAATATATATTATTATCTTTATTATGAAATATCCTATAAGGATCCAAAGCATATTCTTTTTTTAATAAAGTTATATAAGAGTAGTGACCTTGTTACCAATATGTTGGTACATCTCTTGTCAAGCTTAAAGACAAAATATTATAATATCTTTAAATAATATTATTAAATCAACTTAAATTACCATTAATAAATTTATAGTATAATAATTGTTTTATCATATTATTGGACAAGTAATATAGTGGGTAGACGTTATTAATCACATTAATCAGAATTCATATGTATTATGCTTCTTGATTTATATGTATTATGTATATTCTAATGTGGTTATTGATGTATCAAAAATAAATTTAATTACGATTTAACGATTTTTTCCCACCCAAATAATGATTTAATGATACTTTCGGTCCAGACTGTTTGGGACTTTTGAAGAGGGAAGACCGTTAAGTTTTTTGGTAGTGGAAGGTTAGATTTTGGTGGTTGGGATGGATCAGAATTTAACTTGAGAGAGCAGTTACGTAAATCCTAATCGCTCGATTACCAACGATTGATGGGGTTAGAGGGAGTATGGTTTGAGCCTTTGAGGAGGTTTAGTAAGTGATGATCGATGAAAAGAATGACGTTGGTGTAAGATCGCAACAATATTAGAATAAAAAACAGAATATTTTAAAAGTTTATAGATAAGAATATATCATTAAACTATTATTTGAGTGGGAAAAAAATCGTTTACTCTTTAATTTTCTATATATATATAAGAATTATTTTTTAATACATAAATAATATGATACCGACACATCAAGTAATCATATCAAATGAGATCTTTAGAAAATATAACGACAGTAAGAGTAGTATTTTCCCCTATTGGGTTCAAAATGCCGCTTGAATTTATCAAGTTGCAACTTCATTTTCAGCCGACCAGAAAACTCATGGTTGCAAAAGTTTTACATCCCTTTTTGAAACAATAAGTGGCCTTTCTACCTCCACGTGACATTGCATCGTCAAGCTTTTCACCTATTGCGAAAAATTCTCAAACTTTATGAATATAATTTGATGGCAAACGGGTGGACCCGAGGGTAACTTAGGCAAATACTTCTTTTTCTCTCTTTTTTTTTTTTTTTTAATAATAAAAGTTAAATTTAACATCAAAATTGTTAAATGAATGACTTAAGATGTGATAAAATGATTATATGGTTGACAACGTTAAACGTAAGATTAATTGATATATATTTCAATTATTAAAAGAAAGGTATCTTACAAAAATAACATTGGGAAAGTAACCCCTCTAACCTTTTCAGTCTAAACAAAACCATCTTTTTCTAATGTATTGTTCCATGAATATTATAACTTAGATACCTAACTTATCTCTCTTCATGAAGGACCTAGGTAAGAATATTGGATGTTGTTAACCGCCCTTGCGTGATCAGGTTGGACAATTAGGATTCTTAGGTGTATTACTCAAGAGATCGAGTTCAATTCTCCTCGTTTGGTGATAAGGGCGCTGGAGGGTTTACTTGATCGTTAACTTTAAGACTCGCAGAGATTAGTCGAAGTGCGTGAAAGTTAGTTTGGACACCCCCGGTCACCAATATATATATACAGTAAAATCTCTCTATAATCATAATGGTGAGATTAATTAATTTTATTACTATGAGGAGGTTATAATTTAATAGAAGTGTGGTAACAAAAAATTCTTTATAATTCATGTTTTAATAGTACAGTATTATGATTTTAATTGATGTTTTAATATTATTAAGATTTCAATTCAACGCTTCAATTGCCTACTTTTGAAACGGATAGAAGATCGTGTCTTGAAATCAGCAAAGATAAGTGTCATTGATGGAATTGTAAATGCAGTTGCTACATGGTCAAATTGATGTGAAGCTACAAACTATTGTCAATTGTTTTAATGATTACAAAATTATGCAGCAAATTAATGTGAAGCCACATATTATTGCCAATTGTTTTAATCATTATAAAATTATGTAGCAAATTGATGTGAAACTACAAACTATTGCCAATTGTTTTAATCATTACCAAATTAGGATCTCCGATGTCGGTGATTTGCAAGTTACAAATGAAGTGGATGAGGAGAATCAAAGAGTCATTGTAGAATTTAGTGATCAGATTCAACAATTTCATTACACTAATCGAATGGATATTAATATCTTTCTTAATCATCCAAATGAGCAATAAGTCATGTATGCTTTAACTAAAGAAGAAATCATTACTACAATTAGACAAGAAGATAAAAGAAATAATCATGAAGATGATAGTACAAAAATACAAAAAGTTTGCGCTAAGAAACTCTAAATATACTTGAGAAATTAGAAATATATGGCTTTAACAAGAAGATATTCATGCTAGAGAGTAATCTACCTGCAAGTTAAAAGATGTAGTACCAACTCTAAAGCATAAATCAATATTTCAAACAATTTTAGATAAATATTTTATTTCATCTTAAACCTTTAATATAACATAACATATTTTTTTTTGTAATATACAGATAATTATTACTATATGGAGACAACTTTTCTTAAGACGGGAATTAGAAATATTATAACTTATTACAATGTAGAGTTTATTCCTATATAGAATATTACTATAGAGAGGTTTTACTATATATATATATATATATATATATATATATATATATATATATATATATATATATATATATATATATATATATATATATATATATATATCTTAAGATAAACAATTCTACTCAAATAACTCAATTATTATCAATTATTATCTAAGGAAATGGTTAAAAAATACAAAAAGAGTTATAATTATCTTCATATAGGACTTGTCCAAATATGAATCAAACCTCTAAGCATTGAAGGCTTGGACACCGCCATCTTTGCATGTTTAAGAGATTGTAGATGGCTAAGATTTAGAAATTCTCTATTAGGAACAATAGAATCCAACTTGTCGAATAGACCAATTTATTTCAATTGTTATCCTGATTTCACAGTCTGCTTAGATGACCAAAATATACTAAACGTTTTAACTTTAAATATTAAAACATTTAATTATGACTTAAAACTAGGAACCATCCTTATAGTAGCCATTTATAGGATCCAATATAAAGTAATGCAATCTGCTTTTGAAACTAGAGTCATTAATCATGACCAAAAAGGCCACACAGTATTATTTCAAACTGATTTAACAAGATCAAACATAATAGTTCTTAAAACAATCAATTAGGACCAAATAACTTTATCAGATGATTGGGGATTAGCTAACGCAGTCATTCCTTTAGAAATGAGAATTCATAAACCTTTAACCCAACCAATCCAAAATACAAAAATTGAAAACGTAACTGAAAATTCTGATGGAAGTGTTCGGATTAGGTTTAGTCAGCCTCCAAGAATAAGTTTTGATGACTCACACTTATCCTCATCCAGATTAAATCCCAAAGAACCTCTTGAACAAAGAAGATTTTCTTGTTCAGTAAGATACCCCCCTAGACCTAGCCAGGTTAAAACAAATATTCAAGGACTTGATAATTCTTTAATAATACCACAACTTTATTATTCAGTACAACACCCTCCCAACAAGATGGGGAAGAGACATCACAAAGAATGTCTCCAACCTATTCCTAAATGACAGATTTGCCAGAATTAAACATTATTGAAAAATTTGAAATTGATAAAACCTTCTTAAGAAATGATTCCAAACCAATTCAAAAAAATTTCCCAAAATTTTGATTCGCCTAGATATAATTACTGGGATTATCAAAGGGCTTGGAACATATCACTCTTTCTCCAAAATAGTCATCACAGGCACTCCTGGGTGATTTACTTCAAAATGAACACTTTATTCAAATTTCCTAATGGTGGGATCATTTTGGATTAATTCCCGAAATCCTACCCCCAACTGTCCATGAAAGATTCAATGAAGTTCAAGCTCAAGTTCAAAGTTTCCAAAGTAGATTCAAACTTTCCTCCATCACTTAATTTCTCAGCAAAGTTCCACCTCTCATGGATTTTACAATGGGAATATGAAATTATCCAAAATATTAGTAATCTCCCTAATTTAATTCGGAAATTTAAAGTCAAGTGGTGGGATAAATTTGATGCATCCCACTGTCCAAAGAAAAAATTCAACTTTGTCTCTCAAGTTCAGCTCATCAAACTCAGGTAATTACCCTTGAAATTGCCAATTTTTTACAGAAAAAGACTGCGGTATCAGTATCCTTAGCAGAAGCTAAGACAAAACAAGAACTTAAAGGCCACCTCAAGACTATTCTTTCACAACTCCAAGATGAAGATGAAGAAACAAAAGAAGAAGAAGGACAAGAATCTTACCGAAGCTCTAGTGCCTCAGTCAATCTTGCCCAGAGCAATGAAGATGACTGCTATGGAATCATCTAAGTTATTTCAAACAGTTTGAAATTAGCGCTTCTCTAAAAAAGAAGTCTGGCCAAAGAACCGACATCAAATTCAGAGAATATCTAGCATAATATTGAAGAGTCAGAGATTCCCTGCAAAAAAAAAAAAAAAAAAAAAAGACATTTAATGCTTTTAAAAAAATTTTATTATTCACTTAATAGTATTCATGTGATGCTATAATGAGATAAGATTTCTATAAATTGGGAGGACTCGTGCAATGTGAACCAAGCTTTACAAAGCCAATTCTAAAACTTTCTCTTTCACTCTCTTTTGATGTAAACCTCTCAAAGCTCTCCAAAAAGAAAGTTTTTATTGTAAGTTCAATTTCCTTTAATCATTCAATGTTTAATCTTTCAATTTCTTTAACTGTTCTCTTTTAATCTTTCAAGTTCTTTAATTAATCTCTTCATCATTCATCATGTTTGGTTTTAATGTTTATTTAAGTTTTTATTTGTGTTCTTTGTTTTTTTTAATTTTTGTTCATCACTTAATCTGGTTCCAGTGCGGCACTGCTGTCGTTTTGTGTTCCCACTGGTATCTAACAACAACCAAGTTGATGAAATCGAAACCTCTTGTGAAAATGAAATAAATGTCTTAACCAAAGATCAAGAATTCCTCCTAGAAGGCGTTAATAAAATTGATGATCCTCTTTTGAGAAAAGAGTATCTAGAGAGACTAAAAAATGCTTTCAAAAAAACTAATAGGAAAATAGAAACCCATAAGGCTTATAGTTTTCAAAATATTATTGACAAATTCGAAAAACAAGAAAAAAGAAAATTAACACTTGAAGATTTAACAAAAGAAACCAATAACTAAAAATTGAAGTTAAAGATTTAAAATAACAACAAAAACAACATTCGAAATTACTTGTTGCCAAAGAAAAAGATAAATCTGAAAAATCTGAAGATGATGAAGATCATAATGAAGATTTCATAAATATGCTAACCCAAATAACTTATAAAAAATAGCATATTAAGATAAAACTCTTAATCAATGATGAATTTATCCTAGAAACAATTGCTCTATTTGATACTGGAGCATACTTCAATTGTATCCAAGAAGGATTAGTTCCTACAAAATACTATGAAAAAACACTAGAATCTGCTAAGTCAGCCAATGGCTCAACACTTTTTATCAATTACAAATTATCAGATGTTAAAGTTTGTAATCAAAATATTTGTTTAAACACCTCATTTTTATTAGTAAAAAATTTGAGAAGAGTATAATATTAAGAACACCCTTCATTAATTTAATACAACCATTTAGTGTTGATGATTTGGGGATATCCACAAAAATAATGGGTGAAGTTCTTATCTTCAAATTTATACACAAACCCGTCCAAAAAAAACCTTAATATTTTCTGAGAATACTCAACATCAAAGAAAGAAATTAATCACCTTATACTACATAAACAAAAACATATATACTTCCTCCAAGAAGGAGTTAAAACTAAAAGAATCGAATCCCAAGTTTAACATAATGATATCCGCACAAAGATAAAACAAATACAAAAAATTATTGAAACTCTAATTTGCTCTAACCTACCTAATGCTTTTTGGGATAGAAAAAAAATATGGTTAGTTTGCCTTATGAAAAAAGAAATACCTACAAAAACCAGACCAATACAAATGCATAAAGAATTAGAAGAACATTGTAAAAAGGAAATCAGTGATCTTCTACAAAAAAAATTAATTAGGAAAAGAAAGTCTCCTTGGAGTTGCTCGACCTTATACGTTCAGAAAAATGCTAAACTTGAAAGAGGAGTTCCAAGACTTGTCATAAATTATAAACCTCTAAATACAGCCTTAAGATGGATAAGATACCCAATCCCAAACAAAAAAGATTTATTACAAAAACTATCAAATTCAAGAATCTTTTCCAAATTCGACATGAAATCTGGATTTTGGTAAATCCAAATTAAACTAGAAGATAGGTATAAAACCGCATTTACTGTATCATTTGGTCAATATGAATAGAATGTAATGCCTTTTGGGTTAAAAAATGCCCTATCAGAATTCCAAAGAATAACGAATGATATATTCAACACATACTCTTAATTCCTTATTGTCTATATCGATGATGTTCTTATATTTTCATCTAGTATTGATCAACACTTTAAACATTTAAAAACATTTATTCATATTGTCAAAACAAATGGTTTAGTTGTTTTCAAAAACAAAAACAAACATTTTCCAGACAAGGATCCGATTTTTAGGACAAATAATCTACAATGGTATAATTATACCTATTCAAAGATCCATTGAATTTGGTAAAAAATTTCTTGATGTCATCACTGATAAAACCCAGTTACAAAGATTCTTAAGAAGTCTTAATTATGTAATGGATTTTTACCCTAAACTTAGTCAAATTTGCAAACTTTTATATAAAAGGTTGAAGAAGAATCCAACACTGTGGACAAGCCAACACACTAATACAATACAACAAATTAAAGCCCAAATCACCCATTTACCATGTTTGCATTTAGCAGACTCATAAGCCTTCAAAATAGTTGAAACAGATGCCTCAGATTTAGGATATGGAGGTATTCTCAAACAAGTACAAGATAACAAAGAACAAGTTGTCCAATTTACTTCTAAATTTTGGAATGAAACTCAACAAAAATACTCAATATCAAAAAGGAGATTTTATCCATTGTCTTATGCATTTCCAAATTTCAAAGTGATTTACTCAATCAAAAATTTTTATTTCGTATTGATTGTCAAACTACTAAACATGTTTTACAAAAGGATGTTCAAAACATTGCATCAAAACAAATTTTTGCAAGATGGCAAGCAATTTTATGTGTGTTTAATTTTGACATTGAATTCATCAAAGAAGAAGCTAATTCCCTGCCTAACTTCCTCACCAGGGAATTCCTTCAGGGGAGATAACAATCATGCCTCCCAAAAAGACCAACCCTCCAATCACACAAAAACAATCAAAGGCTTCTTATGCCCAAAAGCCCACAAACACCAAATCATGGTATGAAATCATATGTGAAGAAGAAGCCCAAGAAAAGCCCAACAATCAAAAGGAAAAGGCATAGCCTCAACAAGCTCTTCTCAAAGCCCAACAAATACAGAGCAAATCTAGAATTGGATCAGCTTTTTTCAGCAAAGTCCAGAAGCAACCTTAATTATGATTAGGTTAACACCAAATTTACCAAAAAAAGAGATTTTGAAATTTAAAGAACCTCAAACTTTTCCAAAAAGTTCCCAAGAATTTTCCCAATGTGAAAAAAATTCACTAGGCAAATTGCAAAAGGTAGCTCAAATTGCTCTTTCAGAAAACAAAGAACTTAGGCTCCGTTTGGTTCACTTTTTTGCATTTTTTAGAAAAGTTTTTTGAAGAAAGTTAAAAAAATTTGAATTGGGTGGCTATTACGATGTAGGATTTAGAAATTAATAAAAATACCTCCTATGTTTGTTTATTTACTAAACACCCCTATAATAAAATTTTGAAAGTTAACAAAAATACCCCCAACCCACCCATTGAATAATCACAGCCGGCCACCCCCGCCGGAGGGTGGCCGGAGTCGCCATATCGGCGCATGATCGGCTGGATCTTGCTGGTCGTCCACCGATATGGCATTGCCGGCAAAGGCCAGATCTACGACTAGATCTGGCCACATTTGCTTGTCAACGATGGCCAAAGATACAGCCGTTGTTGATGGTCAACGACGACCATATGTTGGCCGTCGTTGACATCTGGTTACGGCCAAAGATCTGGTTGTCAACGGCTAGATCTTTGGCCTTAGATACTAACCTTTTCCAAAGGCCAAATCCTATGGATTTGGCCGGATAGGCGCACTAGTCATCGATTCGGTGGTAATGAGCCATTATATCATATTCCGGCCAACTTCCGGCAGTGGTGGCCGTAATCTGATATAATGTGGGTTTAGGGGTGTTTTTACAATTTTTAAAAAAATATTTAGGGGTATTTAATTAAATTAACAAATTTAGGGGGTTTAAAAGAAGTTGAATAATATTGGATAATATTGTGAGTTTTTTGGAATTTTACTATTTAACTTTTTTGGGAATACTAATAATAGTATTCCCAAAAACCAACCAAGCGAAGCCTTATTCCTATGGCTACACCATTAAAAGTCTTTAAACCAGGACAAAAATATATTTAAAAAGGAATTGTAACTTATCTTTTGGTTTTCGAAGAAGGATATGATTTTGAAACCCTAAACAATTAGTTCAACAAATTTTTCCAAAAAAAATCATTTTATCCCTGAAGATTTAAGGAAAACTCAAAATTTTTATGAATTTCTTCTTGTTGATTCTGACTTTTGTGAGTTTAAACATTATGAAGATAAAAACCAACCAGGATTTATCACTCATTCAACCTTTCATATCATGAAAATCCTTAGTCCTTCTGATTGGGGATCCAACCCAAACCAATTCAAAAAAATTTCCCAAAATTTTGATCCGCCTGGATATAATTACTATATATATATATATATATATATATATAATGTTGTCAATGTGAAAACTATAGAAATTTAAGTACTTGCTTTGTAATATGAATTTTTAATGATTTTCCCAATTAAATTATATGCGTTGAATACTCCGAAATTTTAGCAAATTAATTATAGATTTTGCCTATAATTTATCCTATGATATATATATGGATTTTATTTGGAAAATAATAAGAAAGTCCCTTTGTCCCAAAATAATAGTATGCCTTGGAATGATGTGGAATGTTTAGGCAGAAACATACAAATACAATAAATATAATTGCTTGTGATCTCCACTGTGTTGATAGTGTGACATTATATTATATAACGGAATGTTGATTATAACAAGATAAGAATATATATAATTATTTAATTTGATGAGAAAATATAAAATGTTATAGGGATACCATGTTACTCGTATCACGAGCTAATAAATTTATGCTTTAAATGAGCTTTATAACCCTTATTTATCTCTACAATTAATATGATTAGTATTACTTAATGATCAACCAAATGTATCATATTTATCAGCTTTTGATACACGTGGTATCGTAGATGCATAAAACAAAAGTAAAAAGAAATGATGATATAATTTTAATAATCTTAATGAAAATTATATTGAATAATAGATGTCAGATAATATTTTTTCGACATCTAAGTTTATTTCTAGAATTGATATACTAAAAGTTATAACCATCTCAAACAAAACCCTACGCACGAACCAAGAGATAATTACCAAATTACCCTCATGTTTCAAAGTTTCAATGTTTCATATGATGTAATGGAACCATCATATTCTTCTAGTTCTCTTCAAAACTCAAGTTTTCATGGGCTTAGATCCTGAAATTCCAAGCAATAAATTGGGCCCATTAAGGGCTCCAATATGACAAAATTGGTTGATTTCAATAACTCTTTAGGCCCATTTAGGGTTCCAATTTTATGTATTCACTAATATGATTTTTTTTTTTCCCATTTTATACAATAGAAAATTAAAAAATAAATATTATTATCTTTATTATGAAATATCCTATAAGGATCCAAAGCATATTCTTTTTTTAATAAAGTTATACAAGAGTATTGACCTTGTTACCAATATGTTGGTACATCTCTTATCAAGCTTAAAGACAAAATATTATAATATCTTTAAATTATATTATTAAATCAACTTAAATTACCATTAATAATTTTATATTATAATAATTGTTTTATCAAATTATTGGACAAGTAATATAGTGGCTAGACATTATTAATCACATTAGTTAAGAATTCATATGTATTATGCTACTTGATTTATATGTATTATGTATATTCTAATGTGGTTATTGATGTATCAAAAATAAATTTAATTATGATTTATCGACTTTTTCCCACTCAAATAATAGTTTAATGAGACTTTTGGTCTAGACTGCTGGGGAAGTCTTTTGATAGTTATGATTGATCAGAATTTAACTTGAGAGGGATGACTGCGTAAACCTTAATCGCCCGATTACAGATGTTTGACGGGGTCAGGGGAAGTAGAGTTGGGGAGGGTTTGGTAAGTGATGATCGACGAAAAGAACGACAGTGGTGTAGGATCGCAACAATGCTAGAATCAGAAACATAATATAAATTTAGATAATAAAATAGTACCCCCAAATAGTAATCAAACATTATATATATATATATATATACGCTATATATATATATATATATATATATATATATATATATATATATATATATATATATATATATATATATATATATATATCTTATTTTGTTAATACATTAGTAACATGGTACCGACGTATTAGTAATCATATCAAATGAGATATTTGTACTCGTAACATGGTAACTTCATTTTCAGCCGACAACAAAACTCATGGTTGCAAAAGTTTTACTTCCTTTTTTTTTTTTAAATAATAATAATAGAGAGAAAATTATTTAAATTGACAAATTCTTTTTTCATTTCTTATGAATAAAGTAAAAAGAAAAGAAAAAAAAATTCCTTTTAATTTATGTGGGCGATGTAGTTCTGCTAGAGAAAGATCATTCAAATGACAAAAATCCCAAGGTTAATTTGGTATTTTCGAAAGTTCAAAATCATAGAATCCAATCATTCTCTTCTCCCTTTCATTGTCATTACTTTCTCAAATCCTCCTACGCCACTGATATAATCCTCACAAATTACTGTGCATTGACCAAAATACCCCCACACTCTATTTTTTTTTTAAAAAAATGAATCCAAAACATTCAATGGTTATTCTACACTTGAAATAATTTTAATTGATATATATTTAATTTTCTTTTATAAACTTACTTTATATAAAATATTTAAACTTTTTTTCAATTAAAAATACTTTTATTGTTAAAAATCCTTCAAATTTTGACTATAAATTGATTTAGATTCTTCATTTTAAAGAGTTAATTCGAAACAATCCATTTAAATTTTATTCGATTCAATTTGGTTTTCTATTAAAAGACGTATTTTATTTTTATTCAATTCTTTTCAATTTGATTTTTGGATTCAAATGTTTGACATGTTATTTTTAGTACAAATTAATCCGATCTATTTAAATTTCTATTTAATTTTATTCGGTTCGGTTCGGATCTATTTTTCGTTAAAAATATATATATATATATTTTTTCTGTAGACTTAAAAGACTCTAAAACTAAAGGGTATTTTAGTAATTTAATTATATCTCACTCTTTTAAATCCACAAGCCTCTCTCTTCTTCTCCACTAACTCTGCACTGAATCCACTGATCTCTCCGCCATCACCACTAATTTCTTATATCTCGCCCTTTTAAACGCAATGTCTCTACTGCACCTCCAAGTCTCCTCCTCCTCCGCCGTCCGATCGCCGCCTTGTCTTCCGTATAAGTACCACACCACCGTTACCAATGCCAGCTCCACCCACTCTTCCTTCCCCTCCTCATCAAAGAGCTCCAAAAGCTCCTCGTTGGCAGTAGCCTCCTCATCGACGAAGCATCAACTCAATAATGGTTCGAGTTTTAGAGTAAGGTCGAGCTTGGATACTGTAGAGCCCACTGTGGGCCAGGTCACCGAGGTTGACAAGGACACCTTCTGGCCCATCGTTAAAGGGCGCCGGCGACAAGACGGTTGTTCTCGATATGTACACCCAGTGGTACGCTTTTTATTTTATTTACTTTTGTGTAATTAATTATTTATTTTTCTGTAGATTTTTTGAAAAGGTTTGTTTTTTATTTTAAATTTTTTTTAAATTAAATTTGGTAAGGTACGGGGAGGGTAATTGTGGTAAGGTTACCGGAATTAGGGAAGAAAGTTTATTATTTGAGTGAAAATAGTGCATCTATTGGAAATGTTATCTAGCATTCTCAATGTAATTTCAAGAAGAAAGTATGTTATCTGGCCTAGCCACGCCATTTTGTAGTCTTAGCTAGGATGAGGGTACTTGGTTTTGTAGTCTTGGGCAAGAGAGGAGTAATATTATGTGTATGTTGGTCAATAAAATCTTACCGTATGATAAGATTTTATTGGACTGACATGCAGATAGGGTTATGCCGTTCTACCTAAGACTTCACGGAGGTGGTAATTTTCCATGTAACAAGACTAGCTTATGGACTAGGAAAAATCATCATTTGAGTAATGCTATATTTTTCAAGTATGTATCTGAAGATGAAATAATAAGTGAGAACCGATACAACAATTGCTGTGGGATTGTAAATTAACGGTGACCTTTAATTATTGTCTTGCATCCGAACTTAGGATGTATAGTGTATTTTTACTTTTGCAGGTCTTTACTTACGGTATTACTTGCGGTTTACTTGCTTATAGTTTGTGGGGGCGGTGATTTGAGTTAGTGTTACGTTTTTGGCCAAGTGAACTTAAAAATAAGGTAAGTTTACTTAGTTATGAAGGCACAAGAAGAAGAAAGAGAATGAATGATCTTGTTTGGCTATGGAGAAAGCACAAACTGAGCAAAAATTTACAATTTTTATTGGTTTAAAAAAAATTTCCCTTCCCAGATTCAAAGAATTTTACTCTTTCTTCATGGGCAAGCTGGATTACTTTTTTGCCTCTCTTTTTCTTGGACCTTCATCTAGACATAACTTAGTAATCTTATTATATTTAAGTTGTTTCATCTCCATCAAAAAACCAAATACTAACTCAACTCTTGCTCCATTGTGCGCGGGTACCATAGTAACTATGGCTGCATTTTGGAGTGGTTTTGTAGAATGAATTTTCGAAAGAAATAGATTCTTAAAAAGTGAAAGCTTTTTCTCTATCAAGTTTTTCTTAAAAAGTGCATTTCAAGTAAAAAAATGCATCCACAAATTACCTTGCAAACGCTCCCAAGTGCTTTTCCTCTCCCAAAAAGAATTTATCCGTTTCAATGAAACGACACAAAATAGATATAGAAGCATTTTTGGGTTTTTGAAAACACTTTTGATAGTGCCAACTGCCAGAAGCATTCCCAAACACATTGGGTTAATTTGTTTTTCAAAAAATTTTAGCGCAAACAAGCACTGTGAAAGATGTTTTCAAGGTCCCAATTCCCAAAAGTGTTTTTGTGTCTCTTTGTAGTATTTGGTTTAAATAAACAAGAGAGTTTTTTGGTAGTGAGGAAGCACTTGGGAAGTTCTTTCAAGAAACTCACATAGCTTAAAAATGCTTCTTAGAAGATGCGTTAAATTCATGCCTTACATTCATGTTCGGATTGCACCAATCCATAGCCTGTAAACAATTTGCAGTTGCAATTTACACAAAGGGGTTTGGTTAGAAAACAAGTTAGTTCATGTCATTGGCATGCTGTCTTAAACATGAAACGTCACATTTGTAATATTGAACTTCCAGTTTGTAACTGAATATCACCTCTAATGCTACCAAATGTCAATGTTCAATGTTACATATCTGATGTTTCATTTTATAAAAATCTCATCTAATAACGTTATCTCCATCATATTAGTGACGTCCTTTACTCAAGTTTTACCAAACTCCTCCTGGGGGACTTAACCTTGGAGCTGAGGGCCAAGCTGATAGCTATATTCTTTATTCTAACACTGAAGATCACCATTATGCTTTTTTATGATTAACAATCTTCTTGAATAGCAGCTCTGCATAATTTTACTTATATTCTTATTTCTTGCAGCTGGCAAAACATACGTGAGGTCTTAATCTATTGTGAATAACATTATTGTCTTCATTTCTGATATTTTTCTGCAGGTGTGGTCCATGCAAAGTCATGGCTCCAAAATATCAAGAGTTGTCTGAAAAATACTCTGATGTTGTCTTTCTAAAGCTCGATTGCAACCAAGAGAACAAGGTTAGTAGTTTGTTGCTACATATTTTATTTTTAATATCTTTATTATCAGTTCTGCCACGAGTTTATGTAATATGAAACGTCACACTTAGAACATTGAACAATTTAGGCTAATACTACGCATACAAATTGTCTCATAAAACTAACATGACGGTACTGATGGGATTAATTTGTTTGAAAACAATCCCGATATGGTAGTTGCTACATGAAAAAGTTGTTATATGAAATGTCTGGCTTGAGGATCGGCGTCGGAGCATAGCCTTTTTCGCGTAGTGAAGTCGGACTAATATTATTCATACAAACCTTTTTACACAATCTGATGTGATAGTACAAGTGGGTTACATCTGTAAAAATAACGTTATCCCGAAATGGTAGCGGGATATGGTTCTCTTTCACTTTCTCTGATGTATTTATAAATTTGAAATAGCAGCCACTGGCGAAAGAGCTTGGAATAAGGGTTGTTCCAACCTTCAAGATTTTGAAAGACAACAAGGTTGTAAAGGAGGTGACTGGTGCCAAATTTGATGATTTAGTTGTTGCCATTGAAAATGTTAGATCAAGCTGAAAAATTCGTCTTTCTACTTGTTTTCCCTGTAAACTATTAACACTATAATGAACAATATGTGGACTTGATGTATGTATTTAGCTCAAGTTGAAATACTGGAAAGAAAATTTGCTTATGTACGTATTCATACATCCGACAAGATACGGTAATGCTGAAAGTTTATTTATTTATTTCTTTGTGATGAGGGGTATTCGGGCCAGTTTTGGTGTATCTCAACTAATCTTCGGACTCTTAGGTTAACAATCGAGTAAACCCATCAGTGGTCAACAGTATTAACAACTAAGGATAATCAAACTTAAAATCTCTTGAGTAATACATTTACGCAATCACTCCAGTGGTTAGTATTGAAAGTTTATCATACGTAGCAAATGTATTATGGTGAACATTGAACCAACGAATGACGTGTTTACAAAACCATCTTTGGATTCAACTGCAGAGAAAGTTTATGATAACAAAACGTATTATATTAACGATATTATAAGTTAATACATTCATGATATATAAGTATTCAATTTAAGAATGATTTGATTATAATAATTATAAAGATGTGATTATATTAATTATAAAGATAAATAAGATGAAGAAAAAGAGTTTATATGTGACATAGTCCGTTTGTGTAAGTTTTAAGAATAGTATTTTATTGTGAATATGATTTAATCAAATATGATATGATTCTATAATGTGTTTGATATATTTTTGGAAAACATTTTTTTAAATTATTTAAAATATTTTTTAATCCCTTATATTTGTTAATTTAACTGAATACTTTATATAATAAAAGCTTATAAATTAATAAAAACACCCCTCCCACCCAATTATTAACCAACCATCACCCTCAGACGGTGGTTGGAAGTCGCCAGAATGACAAACAATCGGACTAGATGTGACCAATTGTGCGTCGATCTAGCCGTTTTCTAGCAAGATCTATCATGGAATTTGACAGGAAATAACCATATCTTTGACCGTAGATCTGGATAATAGAATAGGATTGGATAAGATAATAGAATATGATAGAGTTTGAAAAGTTCAACAAAAAATGATAAATTATAAAATAGTTGATATGGAATTATCTCATAGTTAAAATATTTTCTTAAAAAAATTGTGGAATGACGTTACGGTCATGATTTAATTAAAATCTTATATGAATTTAATGAAATTCAATCTAATTAATATCATATCATGTCATATAATAAAAGGAAATATTTCCAAATTTAATGAGAATCATAGATTTAATTAAAATCTTATATGAATTTAATAAAATTCAATCTAATTAATATCATATCATATCATATAATAAAAGGTAATATTTCCAAATTTAATGAGAATCATAGATTTAATTAATATTGATTTCACTTTAATTAAATTAACTTTTAAACATCCTCATCACAGCTGTGTGAGATCCCATACAAAAACATTCTTCACAAATATCATGTGGCTACTTTATATTTTAATTTAATTTAATTTATTATTTTTAATTCACTTCTGTGCTCTGGCTAAAGAAAATATATTCTACCAATCACAGCTGTCCATGTCATCATGCTTGACACATGCTCAAATCACAAAAATACCTCCATGTGAACCATGTGATCTTATATAGAAATCTCAATGAATTATTTTATTTTATTTTCTTCCTTATTAAAATCTCATTTTTTAGAATTAAAATTAAATGCCACCAATAATTAGCAATATTTATTCCTTCTTAAAGAATATTACAACTCATGTGATTAGGTCAAACTGTTTTTTACGAACTTAAAATTTTATAATTAGAAATATTAAATTTATTAAAAAGATAGAGCTTTTAATATCAAACATTCAACTTTGAATTAAAAAAATATTTTAAACATATTTAAATATTAATTATAGCCAATAAAAAATGTCCAAATAAGCATGCGCGACATATTTTGAAATTACTATAATACCCTTACTCAAAGTCCTAAATAGAGTCCTAGCTAGATGCCATGTGATATCATTAAATAAGCGAAGACTTTTTCTTTCTTCTTATTATTTTTTTAATTTTTTAATTTTTAATAATAAAAAATCAGGCAATTATAAGGTTTTAGGTAAAGTCAAGTTATTTAATTACTTTTGAGTCCATATTTTATTAAATATGTAATTGAAATCTAAAGATATATAAAATTACAAGCTAAATCAAGATTTGGTTTTATCTCAATATTTTTTGATGGGTATTATTATCCATTAGATATTTATTAAGTTTATTACGGAATATATAAAATTATTTTTTATCATCAAACTAATTAAAACTTTAGAAGTAAAGGTGTAGCTGGGATTTCTAGCCAAGTGGAGTCAAAAGATCTAAGTTCATAAATGATCATTATCTTATCTTATGACCTACAAAAGAGTAATATTTCTTGATTAAATCTAATCAAATAAAGAGTAAATAATTAGAAAAGAGGAGATGAACCGAGAAAGAGAGAAAACGTGAAAAATTAAAAAAAAGGTATTTTCGAATCCGGGACCAATAATATTTTAGTGAAGTCAAAATTGTTAATTACTATTAAATGTATACCTATTTTTACTAATTTAATAATTTCAACGGGGTCAAATGACCCCACTAACATTGGCTATGGCCTTACATAGAGCTATAGAAGTCAATAAATTTATTTATTCTTTAATTTTTCAATATGAAACCGTATCACTTTGTAATATGAAACGTTATCTGTATACACAATTAATTGTTGTTATACACATACCCCGTGTGATGATTCATTGCTAAAAAATTGTTAACCCTTTCCTAATGTGATTAAAAACATGTTTTAATTTATAATTAAAATATTATTTCTATATAAATATTAAATATTAATCTTATATTATTATAATTCACCATTAATCTCTATAAATATTTCCTCTTATTCTTCTTCATCTCACAACAACAAGCCATTGACAAAAACTCTCTCTTTGAACTTTGAAGGAATTGTTTTGTAAAGGGAATGGGTTTTGTTTCCTCTTTAGGTATGTAAATTCCATATTATTCATTTTTTATTTTTTTTTTGTAAAGAATTGGGTTGGTTTTGCAATATTTTGAAACTAGATATGTGTTGGTTTAATTTTAGTGAAATATTTGTTTGTATTTTATACTAATTTTAGTGAAATATTTTATAATTTTACAATCGTTACGTTGAAATAAAAGATTAAGGTATATTTTTCTATCTATATTTATTGAGTTAACTGTTTATATGTATATAACGACCTCATTGTATGATTTATTATTTATTATTTTTAAAAATAACGATATCAATAACTTAAAAATTACAGGGTCCCTAAACGTTTGAAAAATTCCACAAACACCCCCAATTCCAAAAAAGTCAAAAGTCAAAAGTCAAAAACCTCTTGATCGTCACCATTATGTAAGAGCCTTTCTCCTCAAAACCAGCGAAAATAAAAACAGAAATCAAATCAAATTCAACTTCAATTCCAATTTCAATTTCGTTACAGAAATTCAAATGTGCGGCATCTTCGCCTACCTTGAATTTCGGCGTCAGCCGTGAGCGCCGCTACATTCTCCAAGTCCTCTTCAACGGCCTCCGCCGTCTCGAGTACCGGGGCTACGACTCTGCTGGCATCTCCATCGACGACTCCCTCCCTCCCTCTGCCACCTCATCATCATCATCATCATCTTCAACTTCAATTTCCTCATCTCTTCTCGTCTTTCGCCAAGAGGGCAACATCGAATCCCTCGTCAAATCCGTCTACGAAGGTTTGATTCTTTCTTTTCTTCTACATTTGCGGGTCCGGGTCAACGATTTCGGGTTTGGTTTGAATTTTTTTACGCGAAATTCCTAATTCGGTTTTTTTCGAAGAATCCGGTCAGTTTACAATTTTCCGATGGGTATCCTTTAGTTTACCGTACGGTAATGGCACCGGACCAGTTAAGGGAGTAACTTATTTTTAATTGAACAGCTAATTGACTATGATTCGGTATTTTTCTGGGCTCAATTTTCCCGAGCGTATTCTTTACTTTACCGGCACTTGTATCTTGCATTTAGAAAAAAAATTCGGGTGTCTGATCATTTGTTTAGAATTTCGGGTTGACTAGGCTGGGCATCTTCTTTACTTCACCGGGCCAGTACGAGCACTTGGACCGTGATCTGGAGGCTGGTACTGCCCACTAACATTATCTGACCAGTAAGATAGTAACTTCTTTCAATTGGACATTTAATTGACTCCCAAGACGCCTATTTTGATTTTTTTTATCTTTTTGGGGTATGATTCTTTGTTCTCTTGTATATTTATGGAATTCGGGTCGTCCGGTTTAAGTCAATTGGATCAACCCGAATTTAAACTTGCATTTAGACTATGATCGGAGAGCTGTTACTGGCCCTGTAATGGTGCCGTTTCAGTAAGAAATTAGCTTGTTTTATTCAACAGTTGATTGACTATGAAAGGTGCTAATTTTCATTTATTTAGTTTATTTTTTGGGGTCTGATTCTTTGTTTTCTTTTGCACATTTTTGGGAATTTGGGTTTACCCGTTGTTAGCTTTCCATGGACCTTCTTTTATTGAAACATGAGTATTAATTTGTTTTAATTGAACAGTTAATTTACTATAAAGAAGCTAATATATGCATAATAATTCAAGTTTTTTGAGATTGGACTGTATTTCATATTGTTTTGTGTCGGGTTTGGATCAATACAGTCGGGTTGGCCCGGATGCTATGTTTGGTTTTGTGTGATGAAATTATGGGAAAAGTGTAGTGTTTTATTAACTTTGAAGTTGAGGATATTTGGTTGGATTTAATTTATGTTCGGTGTTTGCCCAGCTGCTATGTTTGGTATTGTGTGATGAAATTTTGGGAGAAAAGTTTAGTGTTTTATTACCTTTGAAGTTGAGGATATTTGGTTGGATTTAATTTATGTTTGGTGTTTTGGTTAAATCGGCATGGTGGGTCAATGTCACCCACCATTTGGTGGAGTGTAATGCAATAAAGGAACCAATAAGTGCTTTTGTTGTTGTGTCGTGTTGTGTTTTGTTTTCATTTTCTGTTTGTGTTTTCACTTCTTATATGGTTAGTGAGACATGGATTTGATGTTTTTTCTTTGTTTCCCAAAAAGATGGATACAGTTCAATTAAATAGGTTAAGTAGTTATGTCAAATTGGTATCTGTCAAGGTGGTATATAATGTGAATGGAGCAACAATAATTAAAAATTAATCCTATAAATTAAAGTGGATGGTGTGTCTTTCATGCATTAGTGTCATGTCAGATTGTGTGGATTAGTTTGTAAAGGTAGTATTATTTTTCTCTTGGTTATTAAGTAAGAGTAAGAGATAGACCTATAAAACTAAAAAGAGGTTTGATTATAGTTTCAAGGCACATGTTAAAAACAACCAAAAGTTATGACTCTAGTCATGTGACTTGATTATAGTTTTAAGGCAAATGTTAAAACGATCAAAAGTTGTAACAAGACACACGTGACTTGTAACTTGAGGCGCCACGTATAAAGTTAAATGTTTTCCTTCTAAGCTAATGTGCACTAACATAGAATGTTAGAATTGTTACTTGTTACAAGTTTCATGTTAGATATTAATGCTTAATGTCTACCAATATTTTACTTATGTCTGGAACCAAATTAAAACCAAAGTAAAAACAAATTGCTTTGTTTGTATACATTTTTTTTCGGGTTCCTGCAATAATTTGATTATAACTTTGGGTTGGAGCAAACTGATGTGCCTCCCCCTTTGTTTGTCTTTTTTGATAAATGTATGTTTGTTTTGGTGTCTTCAAATGTTTTTGAGGTATTGCTGTTCCTTTATGTTATAGGCAGCATTAACGGTTACTTGGATATTTTCCAGATGTTGCTGCAACGGAATTAAATTTGGAGGAGTCCTTTTCTGTTCATGCTGGAATAGCACATACCCGGTGGGCAACTCATGGAGAGCCAGCTCCAAGGAATAGTCATCCTCAGACATCTGGTGCTGGAAATGACTTCTTGGTGGTCCACAATGGAGTCATTACCAATTACGAGGTTCGGTATTACACAAATTTCATCATACGTTTGAGCGATTGGATATCACACAAGTTTCACATTTCAGTTTTTATATAAGAAGCCTCTTTACTTGATGGGCTTTGTTCATTGGAATGAATCTTGGAATGGAATGGGCATTCAACAAAAATTTCCATTCCATTGTTTTGCCCATTTCCTAGGAATGTTGGAATTGGTTTACAATTACTAATTCTATTCCCTCATATTCTCAGCCCCGTTTACCCTAGTTGCCTAAGTCTATAAGGAGATACTGTCCATTATTTCTTTTGAAATGTATTAGTTATACCATTTAAGAGTCCTATGTTGACATTTAGTTAGTGGTGTTCCTGAAATTGAACCTTTCCTAGTTGAGTTTGGACACAAGAACTTCCTAAATCAATAAAATACTTGATGCTGAGATCTGTAGGAACCTAGGCTCCCCCTCAGTCAAGTTATTCATAGACAGTGTCCAGCCAATTTCATCCCTTGGTTTCCTCCATGCTTTTCTATGACTGTATAACTGATTTTTGACTTCGACTTTCTTTCAGTTTGTGGATTACTCTCATTAACACGATACATGATTTTTGCTCCTATATTAATTCCTGTGGGTTACGTTTAGGCTATGATACTAATGCTCATTCTTATTTTTACTTAAATAGTATTTCAATTATATATCAACTTATGCTGAGAAGTATTTTCAGGTGTTAAAGGCAACACTGGTGCGACATGGATTCACCTTTGAATCTGAAACAGACACAGAAGTGATTCCAAAGCTTGCCAAGTTTGTTTTTGAAAAAGCAAATGAAGCAGAAGGTAGTTTTTTGCCCATTATCAGCTGAACTTTGTTTCCTTCAGGATCTCTTTGAAGAATCTGATATTTTAGACTTTTCATTTTTCAACTCTTACCATGCATGCCAATCATTATGTGCTTCCATAACCTCCTTTACCCTTGTCATTCCCTTTCTGCATTTGCTATTGTTTGGAAGATCTTTTGGAAGTCTGGCTATAGCAGTAAAAGATAGGGGTTTGTTTTATGGTTTTAGAATCATGCATTGTATGGGTTGTTAGCATGAGTTGAAAGTCACTGTTGAATTGAGAGATAATTAAAAAAAAAAAAATGAGAGTAAGATAGAGATACTAAATAAGGTCATTTTCTAGTCAAAGCTTATGGCTCATTGTATTGCTGTGATGGCAACAAAAATGCTCGTGTAACTGAAACATATTCAAACAAATCTAAACATGCTCCCAAATTTTGGATGAGTGTAGCATAATTTCTTTCAGGGAGTATTTTCTGTCTTACAATCATTCTGTTTTCCTGCCATTTCTATAGTCAAGGCATGTTGCATATTGCATCTTGTGAAATTGGTTTTTGGTCCTCCTGAACTGCTATATTAATTTTATATAAGATTCTAATGAAATTAAGATGACTTTAATTTTTGAGTGTTTCATTGTTTGCTTTGCAGGATGATCAGCCTGTCACATTTAGCCAAGTTGTGCTTGAAGTTATGAGGCATCTTGAAGGGGCCTATGCCCTCATTTTTAAAAGTAAACACTATCCAAATGAGTTAATTGCGTGCAAGCGTGGTAGCCCGTTGCTCCTAGGTGTCAAAGTAAGTTTATACGTGGAAAGAAAATATGCATATAGCTTAAAATTGAGCTTACAGTAGCATTGCTTCTTCACCACAAAATCAGTTATATGAAATTTATATTATGGTTATGGTTTCTTTCAATAGATTGCACTGTTTTGAAATTAGTTAATATTAATTTAGACTTCTGATTTTAGCTTTATTTAAATTATTACATGTTAATTTTCTTCTTGTTCTGTTTAGACTTCGCTGTCACTCAACACTAGTATGGTGTCAATAATTTATTCTTTGTGGAATCTAGTCAAATATCGTTTATTGTAGATTTATTCATGGCCCGTGTGATGGATAATTTCAATAGAAAGCTTGATTTTGGTATGAAAAGTATTTCGCACTGTTGCCCCCTTTCTATCTAGGTATGAGCAAGAAAAGTAAAAGAGAGATTTGGTTGCACTGGAAGCTTTTAAAGTCCCAACTAGATTGTGATTGAAGCTTTGAGGATTTAAATTGGTGGTTTCTAAAAGCATTACCTTGATATATTAAATCTTACATCCTGTTTATACATTTTTTTTTGGTTCCTTGTTTCTTCAATTTTTTTCCAAATAAATAATTGCTACCGTCATCTCAGGAATTAAATGAAGATGCAAGCAATGGATCCACACTTCATGATTCCCAATTTCTCTCAAAGAATGGGCAGCCCAAAGAACTTTTTCTATCTAGTGATGCCAATGCTATTGTTGAACATACTAAAAAGGTTTTGGTGATTGAGGATGGTGAAGTTCTTCATATTAAGGTAATCATTCATCTGCATAACACATTGCCCATGTAGAGTTGGTTTGCGGTTTTTCTACATGAATGGGCAAAAGGGGATCACCACATTACTTTGTTTAACTCTCCTTGTTTGATGCTTAGTTACAAACAGTACTTTCTCAATTTCTTTGCTTTTTATTGTTTCAGGATGGAGGTGTTTCAATTCTAAAGTTTGATAATGCCAAAGGAAGACATGGTGCTGCTCCTTCTAGACCTTCATCAGTCCAACGTGCACTATCCATTCTTGATATGGAGGTTGAACAAATAAATAAAGGAAATTATGAGCATTATATGCAGAAAGAAATTCATGAGCAGCCAGAATCTGTGACAACTACCATGAGGGGGAGGCTTATACGTGGAGGTTCCTGCAAAGCCAAGAGTGTTTTGTTGGGTGGATTGAAAGACCATCTTAAAACTATTAGACGGAGCCGACGGATTGTTTTCGTTGGCTGTGGTACAAGTTACAACGCTGCCCTAGCTTCAAGACCCATCTTGGAAGAACTATCTGGTAATTGCTGTTTGATTGTCTCTAAAATTTATCAGACTTAAAAATAAAATATACTGATTCTTCTTTTTGTCAAAATTTTATATCATAGATGTCCCTGTTACTATGGAAGTTGCTAGTGATCTATTGGATCGGCAAGGTCCTATATACAGAGAAGATACAGCAGTTTTTGTCAGTCAATCTGGTGAAACTGCAGATACACTAAATGCTTTAGAATACGCTTCAGAAAATGGTGCATTGTGTGTTGGCATAACAAATACTGTTGGTAGTGCAATAGCTAGGCATACACATTGTGGGGTTCATATCAATGCCGGTGCTGAAATTGGTGTAGCAAGCACCAAGGTAAAGAAATCGCACATATAGAATTAGTTCTCATATAGTTCTGTTTTAGTCTGTTAAAATGTTATTGTTATTATCGACAGGCATATACAAGTCAAATAGTAGTGATGGCCATGTTGGCTCTTGCAATTGGAGGTGACACTATATCTAATCGAGCGAGAAGGGAGGCCATAATAGATGGCCTATGTGATTTACCTAGTAAGTTTCAGTTGCTTTTGTTTCGATCTTTCATTTTTATTTTTATTTCCTACACCTAAAGTAGTTCTCTCCTGTATATTTTGTCATTGTAGACAAAGTTAGAGAGGTCTTAAAGCTTGATGCTGAAATGAAGGAACTTGCAAAACTATTGATTGCTGAACAGTCACTTCTCGTCTTTGGGAGAGGATACAACTATGCAACAGCGTTGGAAGGTGCTTTAAAAGTGAAAGAAGTAGCACTTATGCACAGCGAAGGGATTCTTGCCGGTGAAATGAAACATGGTCCTTTGGCGTTAGTTGATGAAAATCTTCCCTATTGTTGTAATTGCTACTCGTGATGCTTGCTTCAGGTTGGTTCTATTGCGTTTGTAGCAGTAACTTAATCTGAAATTTTTAATGTTCTAGCACTGACATCTTCCAGTCACTTACAGTAAGCAGCAATCTGTTATTCAACAACTTCATGCTCGCAAAGGTCGCCTAATAGTTATGTGTTCAAAAGGAGATGCTGCATCTGTGTGCCCTGGTGACTCTTATCGAGTAATTGAAGTTCCTATTGTTGAGGACTGTCTTCAACCTGTAATTAACATTGTTCCATTGCAGGTATCATCACATCAAATTTCGGATTTATTTTTACTTTATATGTCATTGATTAATTAGCGTAGATTCTTCTTAAAACATGCTAGTGCATTTATATTCTTAAATCTACCAAGGTTTTTCAAAACAAGTTGTGCAGTTAATATATGTTTTCGGACGTTATTTTCTTTCTGAAACATCTAATGCTTTCACTGTTTCATTTTTGAGTATATGATTGGTAGGGATTTCAGATTCATAATGATAATAACAACACTTTCTGGGTGCAGTTACTGGCATATCATCTTACCGTGCTAAGAGGTTACAATGTTGATCAGCCTCGGAATCTTGCAAAGAGCGTGACGACCCAGTAAAGAAGCGTATTCGACAAACCTCATGATCATATTATGATTCCTAATCTTGTATAGAAGTAGTAGAAAGCTTACCCACATCCATATGATTTTTCGACCTCATTCTCGCCTCAATATTCGTTATTCAATTATGTTGAGAGGTTGTACAATTCAGGGAAAAAAAATAGGCATATTGATGATGGAGGTGGAGAATGGCTTGTTAAATTATGTGTCATCAGAATCTGGAGATTGCATTTTAGAAAGACAGTAGTTTGAAGGCTCTAATTTTACATGCTTTGTGTTATAAGAGGAAATGATGAATCATTCTTAATTTAATTTAGAGCAATTGAAGGGATACCTGTGGTTTCTTTTTTGTTTTTTGAGGATCCAAGAACAATTTGCACTCCATTAAACCTATTGAACTCCACCATAATGTCCTTATTAATTGTCGTTTCTTATCTGAATTTGACGATAATAATCATTTCTTATCGAGTTCAACCATAATAGTGTTTCTTATTTGAGTCTTGGATGAGACGAACATATCAAATGGTTGTACTCGATATGGAGGAATGAGATTAAATGAATCAATTCTTGTTATTTTGACGAGTCTAAAACCTAAATGGTGAGTTCAATTTGTTATCATTAAACAAGTCTTAAATAGTAAATCAAGCATGATTCGTGTGTTTCGGTCTCTCATTGATACACATGTTTTAAACTTAAAACCTAGATAAAATGTACATGTTTTAAACTTGAGTAATGTTATAGTTACCAAAAAGAGCGCATCGAATTCATACATCGAATGACGTGACGCAATTTTGACTTTTGATTAATATTAATTCATAATTAATCGACGGTTAGGATTGAGCTATGTCATTCGGTGCATGAATTTGGTGCGCTCCTTTGATAACTTTATTATTTTCCTTTAAAACTTAAACCAGATAAAATGTCACATGGTAAATTCAATTCCTTGTCATAATACAAGTCTTAAACTTAAATTGTTTCATTTTATATGTATTAAAAGGTAGCACAAACTCTAGGAAGAACTCATATTTGATATGAAGACTATTTAGTATTTTGTCGTACATTTGTATTCATTAAAAAAAAAGGGTTATTTTTTAGATTAATATCTTTGTTTTGATGAATTATAAGATAAAAAATTGATTATTAATTTCATTTATTATCATCTTTTATCCCTTTACAAATGTTAAACATTATGACATATTTAGTAGATTATTTGAAAAATGTTATTTTAAAAAAACTATTTAAGTTGAGTTGAGTTGAATTAAATCGAGTAAAATATGATTTTGAGAATGTGTTTGGTATAATATCTGAAAATTTTGTTAGGGTGGATAAAATGTTGAATAGTTATTTGATACATTATTGGAAAATATTTTCTAAAAATATTTAGATTATATTTAACCCCTTACATCTTGTTAATTTAGCTAAACATCCACCTCTAACAATAAAACTTTAAAAATTAACAAAAACACCACACAGCCACCTAATAAGATAGTCGATCCATCGCCACCACCATCTAGGACGGCAGCATACAATTGCCGCTACAGTACAACCGATTAGATATGATCGGTCGTGCATCGATATGACTTTTTCCTATCGATCCACCATGGAATCTTGCCATTGTCAATGACCAGATAAATTTGGCTGTTAATGGTCAAATTTGGACATCGGACACTTAGATCTCATCGTAGATATGGCCGAAACGACGATCGATGCACGTTCAGCCATATCTGGTCAGTCGTATGATTGTTAATAGGCGATAGTGGTCTTGGGTGGATTAATTTTAGATTGGAAGAAATAAAAGGTAAATGTTTTTAGTTGAATAGAGTTGGAAAAATGTTTAAAATAGAATAATAGAAAACAAGTCCCCTCCTATTTTTATTTTTAATAAAAAAAATCTTATTAGATTAAGATTAATTTTCAGAATAATTATCTTAATAAATAAACAAATACATATTTTGTTTTTTAATCAAATGAATAACATAAAAATGATTAAAAAGAACGAAATAATTAGGGATATAATTCCTAGGAATTTGTTAATTGCTGTCGCTGTTGGACTAAAGTGTTACTTAAGTCAAACCTCGTAGATAAATTATTATTATTATTTTTTAATTGTTCCAAAAGAGTTAATATTAAGTATGAAGGTCCGGTCAGTTCAAATGCCTGACGTTTAATCCTCTTAATAAAATGACTATATACACCCATTTTACCGAGTACACCACACCAATAAAGTATTTTAATTCTAATAGAATTCTAGCCAACATCCAGTTACCCTAAGTCCCCCAACCTCATAAACTACCTGAGAGTCTGAGACACGGCGCCACTTAACTACCGTCGCCATCTGCCACTCAACCACTGCTCAACTACTCGAAAACGGAGCTAAGCCGCCGAAGGTGAACGCAGCCACCGCTAACACAGCCTTGACGCCGATCTCCGTTCAAGTTTCCACAGGTTTCGCTTTCGTTTTACTTTTCCAGTTTTGAAATTTATCAAATAACTTTTTTTTAATTTTTTTTTTTTTTACATGAATTCAAGCTATTTTTTCCTTAGAAAAATCCGAATTTCAATTCTAGTTTAACTTGAAGTTTGTTATTCCCAGTACCTGTGAGAACCTCAGGGGAGTTCATTAAACTCAAACTTGAATTTAACGTCTTTAATTAACGGATGAGAATGGGACTGTAATATTTTTCTCTCATTAATATTTACCCTTTGGATTTTTCTTGGGTTTTACTGGTAAAAGTGTTTATATTCTTTTAGGAATATTTTTAGTGTTGGAGATGAAAGAAAGGAATTTTTTTAGTTAATGCTGAGATATTGTTAGATACTCTCATTTACATATTTGATATTTACTTGGCAATAGCATACCTAATTTTTCCTTGTAATTATGCTTTTAACGGATACTAGAAATAGGATATCGGTTTGTTGAGATCATATTAGTAAAAGGATGATATTTAGATATAAAAGTGTAAGAAAAAATTTATTCAATTTCTATGTTGAGAACTATGTGCAAAAAATTTGATAACATATTAGCATTAGACGATCTGGAGAGCTTTTTATATATGATGATCGATGATGAATGATACAAATTCTATTTAAAAGTTTGCCGGCTACGTATGTATCTCTTAAATATAATTGTAAATCTTGATAATAGTTGAGTAGATGAGAGAAAATAAATCTACAAATGGATATTATAGTATGAATTTCATTCAGTAAATGATAACTTAAGAAGAAATATCCTTGACTCAAGAATGAAATTCTAGGTTTCTTTACAATTTCAAAGACTAGACAATAAATTCAGGACAGATATTGTTGACCTACTTAACGTTATTTTCAAGATGATTTTTATGATTAAAGTTACTTGATACATAAAGAATTATTCAACATATTAATCTTTGGATTGTAAAGCCTTTTCTTTTGGTGCTTAAAGTTGAAGTTACTCAACATCATGTACAATAAGTTCATTCAATTATAAATCTAAAAGAACGAGGGGTAATCATACAATATAAATCATGTTAAAGAAGACAAAATCCTTATGAAACTTCTATATGTAAACAAGTGGTAATTATTTTCCTGACAAAGAGAGGAGGATGGGAAATTAATTCATGGGGATAATTGGATCATGGAAGGTTAAGAATGCCTACCATTGTTACTATAATTTAGTAGTAGAAAATATAACATGCCTTCACTTCAATTAGAACTAGGCCAGAGATTGCAGTAACCTTCTTTGTTATAAGCCCAATTCAAAGCTACACGATTTGGAATGTAGGTGTGTATTCATTGAAGTAAAATTTCCATCTTTGGGGTTATGTTTTTCATATTTACTTGAAGGGTTCTTCTGGTTTTCTAATTTTTAAGTTGGTTTTTTTATTTTTTTTTGGGTATATGTGTGTTTATAGTTTCATTTGTGAAACAGGTTCTTGAAGGAAGGATATTAAAGCTGTTTTTAGAAGACAATGGGGAGGCTTGAAGCTCTTTGATGATGAACAAAACGAAGATGATGGGTCAAAGATCGAGATTAATAAAGAATATGCAAAACGATTTGAGCACAATAAGAAGCGAGAAGAGCTGCAAAGGTACGAGGAGTTGAAGAAGAAAGGTGTGATTGAAGAATCAGATGAAAACTCTGATGATGAATCGACGGATTTGGAGGAAGGCAATGATGATTTATTGGGGCCTAGCAAACAAGACTTGGAGTTTTTTAAAGCACTGTTGAAAGTGAAGAAGAAGGATCCTATTATTAAAGAAAAAGATGCTAAGCTTTTTGAGTCTGAATCAGATGGGGGTGAAGAGGAAGAAGAAGAAAGTGAAAATGATGAAGAAGGGAAGAAGAAGAAGAAAGCAATGTATTTGAAAGATGTGATGGCAAAGCATTTAATTGAAGAGGGGCCTGAGTTTGAGGATGAGGAAGAAGAAGAAGAGTCTGGTGAGAAAAAGAGAAAGAAGAAGAGTTACAGTGAAGAGCAAGAGGAGATACGGAAAGAGTTTTTAAATGCGGTGAATGAGGCTGAAGGAAATGAGGAGGATGATGATGGTTTTTTGAAAGAGAAAAAGAAGGAAAATGATCATGAAGGAGATCTGGAGGATGACAATAATGATGAGTTTGTTAAGAAATTGGATGAGTATTTTGGTGGGGATGCTGAGTTGGATGAGAACAAGATGTTTCTGAAGGAGTTTTTTAGAAATAAGATGTGGATTGATAAGGAAAGGAAGGATAAAGAATTGGATGTTGATGATGAGGTGGAAGATCTGTTGAGAGAAGAGGAGGAGCTTGAAAGACAAGAGCAGTATGAGACAAATTTTAGGCATGAGGAAGGGGTGGATGATAGAGTAATGGGTTACTCAAGAAAAATAGAGGGGTCAGTAAGGAAGAAGGATAATGCAAGGAAAGGGCAGAGGAAGAGTAAAGAGGAGAGGATGAAAATTGCAGAGATGGAGAGAAAGGAAGAGTTGAAGCATTTGAAGAATTTGAAGAAGAAGGAGATGAAAGAAAGAATGGAAAAGGTGATGGCAATTGCTGGGTTTAAGGAGGAGGAAGATTTGTCTCTAAATTTGAAGGATTTGGATGATGATTTTGATCCTGAGGAGTACGATAGGATGATGAAGGCAGTGTTTGATGATAAATATTATGGTGCTGAAGATGTGAACCCTGAGTTTGGCAAGGAGGAGGAAGAAGACCAAGGTGAAATTGAGAAACCAGATTTTGATAAAGAGGATGAGTTGCTTGGACTTCCTAAAGGTTGGGATGTGATTGAATCAGGTGATGGATTTAAGGCTGCCAGGGAAAGAAGTTTAAAACATAAATTAGAAAATGGTGATGATGAAGATGATGATGATGATGGTGATGAGGATGATGATGACAGCATGATGAAGATGACGATGATGAAGGAGAAAGAGAGGGCAGAGAGGAAGAAGAAGAGGTTCCTGAGGAGAGCAAGAGGAAGAGGAAACGTAAAATGTCACTTGTGCAGAGAGCTAGAGAGGAAATGCTTGAGGAGTTCTATAAGTTGGACTATGAGGATACTATTGGAGACATAAAAACGAGGTTCAAGTATGCAAAGGTAAAACCTAATAGGTATGGATTGAAGACTGAAGAGATATTAATATTGGATGACAAGGAGTTGAATCAATATGTTTCTGTGAAGAAGATTGCTCCTTACAGGGAGAAAGAATGGAAGGTACCTGATAGTAAGAGGTATCAGCAAAAATTGAAGAATAAGGAGCTTCTCCAAGGACATAAGTTGGGTGACCGGAAGAATGGGAAGAGGAAGAGATCAAAGGATGATGGTGAAAAATCAACATCAGAGATTGGTGCCAAGGGAGATGGGAAGGCACAATTTGAAGAACCAAATGTTGATACGGACAATTTGTCCAAGCGTGCCAAGACAAGGCGTCGTCAAGCAAACCCCTAAACTGTCTCACTCAAGGCTTGTTGCATATGGCAAGATTCCTTCTAAAGGAAAGAGTAAACACTGAACACCAGCACTGATTCAGGCCAAAGGCAGTAGAGGAGGTAATTCCTGAAGCTGACTAAATTTTAGTTAATTTAATGTTTTGCACTTTGCAGACTTTTTTTTTGTGGTATATCTGCATTACATGCTGCTGGCACTAATAGAAAAGAAAATCTTATTATTCTGACAGGAAGTTAAAAGTATTACCAGGAATTGAGATTGCTTAGATGGGCTAGAACTCAAACTTTTGTTTATCAAATTATACTATTGGGCTTGATTTGGCTCGTTTGATAGTTTTATTTCTAGATACTCTTTTCATAGTACAATCATTCACTTCAAATAGTTGGTATAGAAAATTTTAATTATTTGGCTCTTCAGTTATGATGTTAAAATGTTTCATTCATAATGTATTCTATGAAATCTTTTTCTTTGAAAATATTTTTGAAGGTTTTTTTTTTTTTTTTTCTTTTTTTTCTTTTGGTTACTGGGGTGTTCGGGTCAGCTTACGCGCACCTCGACTAGTCCTTCGACCTCGAATAAGACTTTCGAAATAGGACAAACCCTGCAGGTCCGTGGTCCAATAATATTAGCAACCGTTCTTGTGATTTGAACTTGAGATCATAGGGGGAGCAAACCCTTTGACCCCAAGCCTTTTACCACTCTTTTGTTTGTTATGTTCAACATGTTCCACCGAAATCTTTTTCTTCCTTTAAGTGATTGGCTGAACTGAACATCATATATAGTTTATTTGAAAATGCTTTCTAAGGTGAACTGTATAGGGGGCATAATTTCTATAGCATTTCTTAAGGGTGAATCGGTTTAATTTTATTGTCTATAAAGGATTTTGTTGTCGGCTTGTTTGATAATTACTCAGATACGATAAATGCAATCAATGTGAACGACAATGAATCAAATGAAGGTTCATTAAACTAACTACCCCAATGGTGTTACATTTGACTTTTATTTTATCATGAATCATGTAACTTTCATTCCCCTCCTATCGATTCCAAACTATAAGTTCTATAAATGTAAATGGAAGAATCATAGCATAGTAGATTATGATGTGTTTTCTCATTAAATTCATTCGACTTGCAGAGCATCTTTTCGGTGATTTGATACCGCAACATCAAAGCATCCCCAATTAAAAGTAATTTGTGAGTTTTATCAATTTATATATTCTTACTCATCATTGTCATTTACTTCTAAGTCTCGGAAAGTCTTTTAGCCTATATCTACGATCATGCTTGCCCTTTTATATTGTAAAAACATGATCTAGACATAATCAGGAATATATCTTTCTATGCTTCAACTTCACGACTCATGATCTTCAAAATTGCCTGATATATCAGTTTTGGTTGCACAGGCCATCCCTAATATTATTAATTATTACAGGGGACATCAACTTTGCAAAGAGGCAAGAGGCTTAGGAATGTTTTAGGTAATTTTTTATGAGTAAAGATCAAGAGTATTTTGGAAGAATGTTGAGTTATAAAAAATTTTGCCCTTTTTTTGTACCATTTGTTAAATTCTCTCTTGTTAATTTGTATTACCTGCTTCCAAATTTTGCTATAAATGAAAATTTTCGATTGTTGGTTCAATTACATCGGTTTTTAATGGTGCTTATTAGCATTAGCATTATCGTTGTTGTTATTGTTATTATTATTTGAACTCGGTTTAAACAATGTTTATATAAATCGAGCTTCTTTGGTAGACTCCGTTGCCGCGGTGTCACAAGAAATTAGCATTATTTTGTTTATGAATTCGTTTTGTGTTTCGTGAGAATTACCATGAATATATTTCAATTCAATGTGTGCCCAACAAATTTCAATACTAATATTATGTACTTTCAATATTGAAAAAGTATTTGGTGAGACGGATATACCATGTCATCGACACCTTTGATAAAATCTTATTGGTGTTTTATGTAGATTGTTAGATGGAGGAAATAGAAATTGAAAATATGTGTATATGCTCATCCAATTAAATAGACCTTGTCATTTACATTTTTAACAAAATTGATCAATGGTGATGGTGTGTAAGTTGAAGAAAGAGGAAAATGTGTATATGTGATTAAATTTGATCAGAGAGACTGATAAATGACTATCTTATGAAATTGTATTATTGAAAAAGACTGATGGGCCTCTTTGTTTCATTATTTTTGCCATATTCTATTCTTATTCAGTCCAAAATACATATTTGTTTTTCTATTCTCAAAATCAAATGTTATTATGTTCAACTGTTTTTAAATCCTTTAGGTTTGTTAATTTAACTAAATATCCTAACAAAAAAGTTTATAAATTAATAAAAACACTTCTATCTATCCACATTTGTCAGATTTCGGTCACTATCGTTAAAAGGTGGTTGAAATTTGTCGTAATGGCGTACTATTGGTTGGATCTAATCGGCAGTGTGTCGATCTAGCATTTTTTAGTTATATCCACAATAGATCTGACCGAAAAAGGTTAGATCTACGGTCAAAGATTTGGCTGTTGACGGTTAGATCTTTGGTTACATTTGGTTGTCAACGGCTAGATCTGGTCATTTCCAATTAGATTCATGGTGGATCTAGCCGAAAAAAGTTATATTGATGCACGATCGATCAGATCCAATCGATCGTGTACAATTATGTCAGATTCTGGTCACCTTCTGATGGTGGTGGTCGGAATCTGATAAATGTGGATGAGTGTGGATGTTTTTATCAATTTATAAACTTTTTTATTGTAGGGTGTGTTTAGTAAAGGGTGAGGTTTTGAAGATGTGAGAAAAGGGGTTCGTACGGTGGGGACAAGGGTGATTTCCGATGTCTTTTAGAATTTGGCTGTGAAACACTGAGTTCACGCAAAGATGCAGTGGCCGTCTGTTAGCGATTGGAGACGGAAACATGGCTGATCTTTATTTGTAGCCTTTTTCAGTTTTCAGAAATATTGAAGATAATAATAAATTAAGGAAAGAAGGCAAGACACTTGGAATTTTAAGTTTCGACTTTTGATGCGTAATGTTAATTGATCATCATGTCTTTAGACTTTTGATCATCTTACCTCTTTTTATAACAAAATTTACTAACGGATCTCTGTTGCAATTAGTAAACTGTCGTTTTGAAACTTTTTGGGTTAGAAACGGTCGTTATGCCAAACCTTAGGTGGGAAAAAGTGTTTACTCTATACATACTTACACAGAAAACGACGAAAATAAAATAAGATAATAACATAATACAAAATTAAAAAAGGACACGTGGCAAATTCTGAAAGCGAGTAAAGAAATTTACAGACAAACACTCTTCTTGTCTTCGGTTTAATCGACCTAAACGCTCTGTATCTGAGACTAGCGGCTGCTTCATCATCTTCTTCTTCCTCATTATCCAACTCCCTCACAATAAAACAAACAATACAAATAGCCCTTTTGACGGATCTCTCTAAAGCTCAAAGCTTCCAAAATTTCTTCATTTTTTGTTCTTTGTAGACCCCTCTACTTTTCATTTTTATTCATTTCACACCCAAATGGCTTCCTCCTCCTCCTCTCTCTCTGCTTCTGCTTCTGCTTCTTCTTTCTCTGCTCTCTCCAAACCCCCCTCCGCTTTCCTCCATTATCACCATTCCGCAACTCTCTCTTTCCCTTTCTCCGCTAAGCCCACCTGGCTCAGGCTCAGGCTTTCCAACAAGGTGAAAATTCTCTTAGCCCATGTTGAAAATTTTTTTTTATTATTGGAATTTTGATTTTATTATACTGAGTAGTGACTTGGAGAATTCATGTTGCTGAGAATTTGATTGAAGCTTAAAGGGGTTTAGTTCGCTTTATTAGTTTCACTGTTTGCTTAGAGATTTATTTATTATTATTATTATTATTTAAGTTGATGAATTTGTGAGTGATAATTTAGATTGCATAGAAAATTAGAGTGATTAAGGGAGTATTTTAGAAGTGATTTTGTAGGCAGTACTTTACAGTGAAACTGCAAAAGCACATCAAAGGTTTTTTTTTTTTTTTTTTTTTTTAAATAAATTAAAAAGCATTTGTCAAATGCTTCTTCGAGAAGTACTTCTAATTCTTTTCTTACTTATTAATGGGTTGAATTGGATTTATTTTAACTTATGCTTAGAGTTTTGTTATTTTTGTTTGTCTAACCTTTATTATTATTATTTTTTTTGTTTTGCAAATTTTGTTTTTGTTTGAGTTAGTTATGGTAATTAAGGAATTTTTTTTTTTTTAAATTTGATTTAGTAGTAATATATGGTGCACAGAATGATTAAGGGTGTTTTTAAGAGCGATTTTGTGGAAATCAATTTTAAATAGAGTGGGTTTGGCAAAGCATCTGAAACTGTTTTTGGAAAAGAAGTTATTAAATGCTACTTCGAGAGGAAGTTCTTTTCTTGCTTAAAAGCGTTTCTTTTTTAACCATATATTAATTGCATCAGTATTCAGTAGAAAGCAGAGCCTATCATATCTGATTCCATGAGCTACTTTTGTTTAATTTAAGTGCTTTTCTGAAAAGCACTTGTGACTATCGGAAAGTGCTTTTGATTAAGGGCCTTTTTTGGATAGTGCTTTTGAGTTAACTGGATTCCTCAAAAGCATCTGAAACTACTTTTCTGGAAAGAAGATATCAGTTGCTTCTTGGAGAAGACATCCAGTTCTTGTCTTACCCAAAAGCGTTTTCTTTAGAAGCACATATCGGTTGCTTCTCTAGAAAGCCATACAAGTACTTTTCTGCTTCCAAAAACTTTTATTGTTTGTTTTAACTGAGCATTACAAAATAGAAGCAGGAGCCCTTGTGACTATATGAAAACGTTTTGATGATGATGCCGAAGGCCTTCTCAACTTCATTAGAAGTGTTTACGGGTTAAACAGTTTTCACAAAAGCATTCCAAAGTGCTTTTGGAGAAAATATTTGTCAAGTGCTTCTCTAAGCAACACTTTAAGTGCTTTTCTAAGCAACACTTTAAGTGCTTTCTTACCAAATAATGTTGATGGTATCAGAATTTGGAAAATGTTTTTGCTTTCTTAACGTGTATGAAGATCACTAAAACGTTGCATTTAATTATCCTTTTCTCTTTCCTGGACACACGGATTTATTTTCAATTTATATGTATCAAAAGGAAAACACAGTGAAATGTTTTGCAACAGAATACACTAGAAATGGTCTAGTCTTGTCGATTAGGTGCTAAAACTGCGCAATAGATGGATCCCAAATTGCTCAAGTAGGATTTTGCAAATAGCTGTGGAGACACTGTTATCTGCATTCCGATTAGTTAAAGCAAAGAGTTTATTTTTGGGATTCCCTACTGAAATTTGTAAAGCCAAGCCGAATTTTTTTTCTCTTAGCTTAGTTAATTCATTTGTCTCTTCTTTTCATACGTAATAATCTATGACTGTAATTGCTGTATAGGGTACTCTGAAATATTCAACTGTGGCCAAAGGCCAATTGAATGAGGTAAGTTTCTTTGAATCATTTTCATTAGAGGATCTGTTTTCAAATTTTCGTTCCTTCCTGGACACGCTTTTGGGATCACCTGTTGCCTTCAAGGTTGCTGTTGCGGGATCATCAAATGTTCCAGTCACATCTTCAACCGAATCAGAAGTGCCAGGAGCAGAAGCAAAAGATGCTAAGCCATCAAAAGAGCCTTCTCCAGCAACTTTGGCTACAGAGGAATCGATTTCAGAGTTTATCAATCAAGTTTCAAGTCTTGTTAAGTGAGGAAGCTCAATGTTTGTTTCTTTTTAAAATCCTCGTATATTTTGATCATGATCTGGAAAAGAATTGTTACTTTCTACATTTTCAGGCTTGTTGATTCAAGAGATATAGTGGAATTGCAATTGAAACAGCTCGACTGTGAACTAATTATCCGGAAAAAAGAGGCCTTGCTGCAACCACCATCGCCTGCTCCCACTGTTATGATGCATGCACCCACTCCACCACCTGTAATGCCAACAGCCCCACCTGCACCTGCCCCTACACCCTCTGCATCTGCTCCATCTCCGGCTCCATCCTCATCACCTGCTCCTGCTGCCAAATCGGCTAAGTCTTCACTCCCATCTCTTAAATGTCCAATGGCAGGTACATTCTACCGGAGTCCGGCACCTGGTGAACCACCATTTGTAAAGGTGAATCATTCACGCTTAATGATGATTTCTTTATCTATAGGATATCATCTTTACTGCTGCACTAGTTTTCCTTTTTGCTGACATGAGAAGTTTCTCTACAGGTTGGAGACAAAGTACAGAAGGGACAGGTCTTATGCATCATTGAGGCCATGAAGTTGATGAATGAAATAGAAGTAAGTTTCATGTCACTTCTACATTTAAAATTTATACAAGACTGGCTGCTGGGTTTACTTTTCAGTAAAGTGAATTTTTCTTTCCTTCACATAGGTGTTTGTATTTTCTTTTTACATATGGTTTGCTAGTGTTGAATTTCTACTTCCCTTACTACATGATAAAGTTGACTCAGTTTAGATTAGGAATATGCACGGTTCACCCTTATCCATTCTATTTTCAATGACCAACCTATATGTTCTATTCCATGCAAAATTTTATGAGGATTTAACCGTAGCCGCAAAGCCATGTCATGGTCCAGCTAAATGTTGAATGCATGAACGCCTCTTTACTAGTAATATTCGTCTTTGTGTTATTTGCAATTATTTTTTATGTTGCCTCCTCATTGTAGATCTTTTTCGTGGACTGTTCCAGGGTCCAAATTGGATATGCTTTTAGTAAATTTGAATTGTGTTTACCTAATTGAACTTGAATCTCTTTAAGTTCTCGTATGAATATGTTTTCTCATTTGTGAATAGTACACAACTCAAATTGGCATGGTGTCTATCTTTTGTTATTATCCTCTGCAATTTCCATTTGGGTAAACAACTTCGCTTAGCAAAATTAGTAAGAATAAGGTGAAGTACTCTAACACAACATTAACATATTCATCATGCTTGTAGATTTTACTAGCCAACACTCGCTCTCCTACTGTGACAATGTTTCAATTTTAATCTTTTTTCTTTTGTTTGTCCCGCTGTTCTCTGTCTTCTTCTCAAACAGTTAGAAAAGATAGTCCTTTTGTAGTTTATTATATCTATTATCTAAAATGCTTTTCTTTCTTCAGGCTGATCAATCGGGAACCATAGTTGAGGTCGTTGCAGAAGACGGAAAGTCAGTCAGCATTGATACAGTGAGTTTCCTTACCCAACTTCATTGTATTGATTTGTTATAAAAAACTTTTGGCATGATAATGATTCGTGGAATTTTTCTCTTTGCAGCCCCTGTTCGTGATTGAACCCTAGAGTTATCAAGTAGGCAAGTAAATGAATCGAGTAAAGACTAGAGGACATGCTCAGTTCCCGGTAATTGTTGTCAGTCACGGCGTTGTTTTATTATGATAGAGTGTTTTGTTTTGATGAGTTGATATGTAGAGTGAGAATGAATGTTCTTTTTTTTGGGAGTATTCTCAGAACAATCTGATAAACTTAAAATATATTTTAAAATGTAGATGAGGTTTGATTATGATGTTCAGAAAACTTGCCAAAGTTGTTCATCCTTATAAATGCTGGATTTTTATTGCCTTTTTTTTTTTTTTTTAAGAGTAATACTACGTTGACAAATACTTCTCACTAACTTTCTTTCACAACTCGCAATTGCTTAGTTCATAATGAGTCCTACCTAGGCAAGTAAATGAATCGAGTAAAGACTAGAATACATGCT